>BMAW01108868.1:133541-159121 GCA_019974015.1 Nephila pilipes | reverse complement strand
TTTTACCACGTAATTATTTTATACTAACTTTGCAATTGCCTTACATTAGGAAGTTATTATCGTAAGAATTAATGTTCCAACAAAAAATATGACATCTTGGTACATTCTCCTTTTAGAAAATAAAAAAAAAAAAATAAGTGGTTGTATGTAATTAATTTGAATATAGCTGTTGAATTAAAAAGATCGAAACTTAGATTCAGCGATGAGGAGTTTTTAAAACTTTTCCCCTTCTAAGCAAAAACATTTATTAAAACTTTAATGAGGAACGTTTTTTAAACATTTTTACATTTATTAAAAAATTAGATTTATTACCTTTTAGATAATATATAAAATGCCTATGAAGGTAATTAATTAATTTCGTGCTGAATAGAAAATTTATTTCGAGTTAAATTTTTATCGCAGAATATAAAATAAAAGTGCTGCGAGATAAGACAAAAATTTAACTTGAAAAAATTCAATATTAATTTACTTCATTTGGTTGAAAGATTTGAATTTAAGACCAAATGCACGTCTTGGCTTATAAAATTAAGAGAACAAATACACTTGCACATATTTTACAGACCTAAGAATGGATCTCGAAATTTTGAAACGACACCATTGTTTTAAATACATGGTGTGGATTGGTTTTATTTACGTCACACTAAGAGCAATATGAGGGATATTGGCGACAGATCTCGTAATTTTGAACATCGGTCAACTGACGATTTAAATGTATGGAAGTACAAATTGTTTTGGGAGAGTTTCTAAAACAAATGTGAAAAAAGAACACCTAAAAATGTCATGATCAAAATATACTTTTAGCCTGTTTAAAACATGTGCTTATTATAAACCATTTTCTCACCTAGGAAGACAAACTTTATAAAATTAAGTTTTATAGATAGATGATATAGGGAGATGATAAACCCAAAGCTTAGAAAAAATGCGAAATTGATCAAAATCTACATTTTCAAACGGAATAATTGTGCTCAAATTAAAATTAGATGTTATAGAAAAAGCAAAGTTAAAGATTGAAAATCAAATGACTATTTTATTTTAATGTTTCATGAAAACCAAATTTTGTAGAAATAAGGTTCATATTCAAAAAGACTACTGAGAGATTTAATTTACGCTAAAATCAGAAACAGTTCGAAAATTTTCATCAATAAGAAATATTCTTAGTAAACTTATTTTTCTATACAAGGAAAGCGTTACTTTTATGTTTGAGCGTTACTTTTAGTATTCCTCAAATCTGTTCACTTCATATGAGATGTTCAATATAAGTAAACTACGCTTAGATTAATTACATCAGGCACTAATATTTAGAGTACTAATTTTGTTTCGTTCCACGAGACGTAATTTGCACAGAAAATATATAATGCCTTTTATTTTTTTTAAATTCCTTAATAAATTAAGGTTGAGGTAAATAAATTAAGTTTCTAGGTAATTATACTTAGAATGTCTATTTTTTTAACATCATAAAATAGTTTTATTGTTGAATTTATTGTACAAATTAATCCCTTTTTAAATGATGCAAAAAATTCAAATCCTTGTAGAAAACACAGAAGATAAAAAGAATGCCTACTTTTCTCTTCAGACTTAGGTTTTAACATCCTTTCAAGCAGTTTTTCTAATAACTTAAGAATTTAACAGAAACTCAAAGATATTTATCAATTTTAAGAGCAATTTATAAGCATTAGTTTTGAGAAACCTCTTAGTATCAAAGAAAAAAAAAATTGTAGTGATCTTTTTGAATTGTAGGCTTTAGAATGTAGATACAGAAAAAAAACCATATAAAATGCATAAGAAAACTTGCAATTGCTGCATATTTTATTTAGTTGTAATACAAAAATGTGCATTAAACTGCGACGTACTCCAGAAATGAGCAATTACATTAGATACAAGTATACGTCAAATAATATTTGGTTCATCTCGGCTCTAAAGCGTAGATTCCTATTTTTTTGGACATTGGTATGGGTAAATAGAAAGGAACAGAAAACATGATTGGTTGATGTTTCTAGAGGATGAATTTCGATTGGTTGCTGCATTTTTGGAGACTTGCTTACTTTGAGTGACCCCATTTTTATTTGTACTTTATACGAACTTAATTAACACTAAAAGAAATACAGGAAAGTTCTTAAAAATCACATCGATTGTAGATTAGTATTAAGATGTTAACAAATAGTGATTGTTAAAGTTAAATAGAATAAGAATTTGCTAGTGACTTCGGTTTATGCGATGTATATACTGATATTAAAGTTTAATCTTTTTTTTTTGAAAGAAATTTTTTAACTAGAGAGAGAGAGGTTAATATGGTTTTATAAGTATTTATTTGCTTAGTGTTTTATTAGCTGATTCAGCAGTATGAAAACACGTGGGACAATTTCAAAGATTAATTTAAAAGTATGTAATAGACATAAGAACGCGGTCTTATAGAAGATAAAAACTAAAGAACTTTTGCAAAATTAAGAATATAAGTCAAGCTCGAGGGAAAAAGGAATGAAAAAGGTTTTTAAATATTCTGAGCATGTTAGCTTTACCTTACACGAAATCCAACTTTCCGATATACGTATTCGCGTTTTATTAGATTATTGCTTTTTGTAGGTAACTTCCATCTTGAAAAAAAGAACAGGAAATAAAACGAAAAACTTGCTTTGTATGTGTTTCCGAATTCGAAACACGCACTCATTGAGTATATTTGTGCAGATACGAATAGTAAATAATAAATAGCTCTGAAATAAGCAATTTAATGAAAATAAACAAATCAGAAAGCTTCTCAAAACATGCGCTAGTATATAAAGAGAAAAAAAAATGGCACAGATTTGAAGTTGTTGAAAATCGTAATTTTTCTCTGTAGCAATTAATTTGTAAAAGTACTGTTAAATTTTTGAAATGAAATGCTTTTTTTTGCAAAAACTTGATGCAAGAAAAATTGAAATGTATTTTTTCAAATAACAAGTTTTAAACCTTTCGATTAAAATACTTGGCTATGATATAGATTGTTTGGATTTCCCGTTTTTTCTATAAAATATGGTATATTACTAAATTTTCATTTGGTCATTTATCTGTCATTTGCAAATCTTTATTTCTTTAAGAGATTATTAAATCAGATGTGAGAATGTGTACACACACTAATCACTTATTGATCCAAAATTCTGTACATTTCAGAAGAGATTATTGCATAAGTGTACAGATGATACAATATGTATAGAGTATTTTTTAAAAAAAGTTAATTTAAAAATGATAAGCCGAAATTTTCTCAGAATTTAAGAAAAGTAGTGTACTAAGCTATTGGAATTTTTTTTATAGTGCTTAGACTCTTTAATAGGCGATGTTTGAATGTCAGAAAAAATTCGCCTTTTTTTAATAACATAAAATTTCTCTTAAAAATATCAGTAAGCACTACAATTCGATGTTATATATAGTATTACTTTAAGGAATAATTTGCATCAATTTAGCTCTCTGAAAATTATCACAATATAGGTTCCCAAAATGAATGACGAATCAATTCTTAACCCCCTCAAGGGCTCAACTTCTTCAGGTAAGTGCAGGCACCATGACCCCTAAACACTTTTTCGACTTTTTTGATTTTATGGTATTTGGTAAATACGAGTGACGCACCCCTGGGATATCCTAGCTATCTTTCTGTGAATTAAACCTTTCTTCTTGTCAACCAATTTTTCAGCGAATCAGTTTGCATGGTATAATTTCATGGCCAATTGGACGCCTTCAAGCGATTGACGATTCCGAATGTAGAGGAGATGTTGGTAGGAAAATATGGGTAGCAAAAGGGCGGGAAATAAATTCTGCTATGAGATTTCTTATGTCGCTAATTTGTCAAGAATAAAAAATAAAATAGTTTAGTAAAGTATTTTAAAATTTTCAAACCAAAAGCAATATCAGAAGTAAAAATTGTTTTCCACAAAATGCCATTGAAGTACAAATATATTTTTGTCATTACACAAAGTTTAACAACAAAACGGATGGTTTAACTAGGCCGTTTTTAATTAATGTTTCAAAATGAAATTTTGTGAAATTAATATTTATTTGCTAAAGCTTTTAAATATAACAACTGCACTTTCTCTTTTAGACAATTAACGAAGATTTAAGGGCAAAAAGATTTTAGGGACTTTAACTAGACTATGTTTATGTAACACATAAAGAGAAATAAGAACAAAATATACTCGAGCAACTGAGTGATACTGAAGCAACTGCTGAAGAACGCGATACTAATTTAGACAGCATTAATTAAAAAAATAGAGAGAAAACAATCTGCAGTCAAACTTTCTAAGGTATTTCAAGATTTGTTTGACAATTATTCATCCAGAATAACAGTTTTTTTTTTTTTAAAAAAAAAAGCAATTTCTTGAAGAGGTAAGACTGCAAAATGGACTTGTCCTAGATTACAGAGTACCCTTCTAACACGAAGAATACCATATCTCCTCATTACAGCTATGGAATTTAATTAAGAAAAATTGGAAGTTTCACAATTTATGTAAAATATTTAATATTTATAATTTACATCTCAATATTTAAGAAACTACATTTCGAGGAATTTAAAGTTAATGTGAGGAGAGTTTGCAAGCAACAAGCCTCTATTGAACAAATGTCCATTAAAGATTCTCTCCATGGTTAGGATTAAGAAAGAGACTACTTCCTTCTCTCATTTCACAAGACTGATAGCTTGACTTCTTGCTTGCAGAGATGGTGGAGGAGTACCAGTCCGATACTGAAAAAGCAACCATCAACGCGATTGACTTTTCCTTTTCTAAAAAATGGAAGTTACTGACAAGTTTCAGTTTTAGCAGAAATTTTAACGACTAATAACAATGTTCGTTTTTTGTTTATAGTGCAGTTTTTTTTTTACAAAATAATGGAATCTTAATTAAAACAATTTGAAAATATCTCAAAATTTGCAAAAACTAATGCCAGGAAGTCGCTCCTTGTTACATGCATTTTATGGTGTACAGCATTCTCAAAGTAAAAGTGCCAGAAAATTGTTTAAATCTATATTTCTCTTTTTATGTAATGATAATGGGACATACGTACATAATCTCCCTGAAGTGTCTATTTGTTGTAATGGAAAAATCAGAATGGAGTAAAAGCATTTCACTTAATAGCATTCAAATACCATTTAAATTATTTATATTAGAAAAATAGAAAATCATATGTTCATTAACTGCAATAAGTTTCCGAAATTTTGCAAAATATTTGTCTGAAAAGTTTGATGAAATTGTCTGCGAGCCAATGATTAAACAAGCAAGAGCAAGATACCTTATAAGTTTAATTTCATTCTGAACAATTTATTTTAATACTTTTAGTGAAATAAATCTTTAACAGCGGTATTTGATAAATTATAATTGAAAATTCTTGAATGCTGATAGAAAATGCGAATATTTCAATAATTCATAAAAATGCAGATAAGATATAAATTATTGATTAAAATATCGAGGATCAACTAATGTTAATGTAATAGCAAATGTCATGTTTTTAATAATAAAGATATAAGTTTTATGTGTATACTGTGGAATTTAATATTTTATGTTTAAATTCAATGTACAACGTCATGAATACTTAAAAATGATTCTTAAGTTCCAAGAAAGTTTAAATACAAGAAATGCTAGCAGAGGTTCTAATTCATTAGGAATAAATACAAGTATTCTGATATTATGAATAGAGTAGTAGAGATGATTATTTCCCCCTTTGAACAGAAATTCTAGTAAATAACGTTGCGTATAAATATTTATTAGGAATAAAAATATGTCTTATGATCACATTACAAGTATAATTCAAATTCAAACCTTTAAATAATTGGAAATACCAAAAAAGGGTACATTACTTTTTGAAAATATAATTTTAGTTATCTAAAGAATTTCACATGCTGTAAGCTAAAAGAAAGTTTTATTTGCAATTTTCTCCCCGAAAAAGTTTTAGTTTCTTCAAGATTAATCCATGTTGTGTGTTTCGTCATTATTACCTTAGAAGTATTTAATTGCAGAGGTTTGAGTAGGTTGCATTAAATCACAAGATACCTATAGAGTACGATTTACACTAATTTATTGTAATTAATTTAAAATATTAAAGGAGATATTTACAATTAGATAAAGCTCTCACAGCAATTACAATTACTATTTGGTGCTAGTCGAGCGCTTGGAATTAAGGAATACAATGCCCTTGGACACGATGCTCTAGTTAAACTCTTAGTAGATATCTAACGCACCACAAAACTGGATTAGAATCCTATGTGCTTATAGAAACAGGATCCGAGTCAGACATCCATGCATAGAAGATAACCTTACTCTTGCCTGAACCTATATTGTTACGGAATTTTCCGGGTTTGTGGGAGGGAAATCAGTCCAACACGGAGATTAATGGTAAATGACGCTTTATTTACAAATCTTCAGCATGACACATATGTAGCGGAGCTTGAATAATAATAACACAAACAGAAAACACAGGACTTGTACAGATTAGCGTCACAGATACAGGAACAAATACAGCACTTGTGCATATCAGCAATACAAACACTTACAAAACACTACTTGTAATAACGTTCAGCTCATCAGCTTTATAGTTCTCCCTAAATACAAATATTCACAGCATTACTTAGCACTCGAAAGGCAAACTCCAAAACACAGACTGATTCTCTCGGCGTATGGTGTATTTATACCTGTTCTGACGAGGTATGACGTCACGAAAAGTCCGTAAATTTCTTCCCAGTCGATATTTCGCCAAGATTTCAGCACTATCTAAAATCTTTTATTTGTCGCCAAAGTCGCCAAGTTTCTCGCCAAGTCACATAGTATTCGCCAAATCCTTCATCAAGGTGAGGGGTCACTGCTTAAGTGCTTTATCCCTTTGGTTGATTGATGATATCTCTGTAAATATGTATTTCCCTTCGGAACAGAGCCGTTGCAGGGAAGCGTCTTCTCGGATTCGTAAAAATATGCTTTCAATAACAAAAACATAGATGTTCGTGCAATATGTTCGTTGAGATTCGTAACAATTCGTACGAAAAACATTGTGCTTCATAATAATATGTTCGAGCTGAGCAATCTCGCTACTTCAGCATCTCCTTTTATCTCTAATCTCCCAATTACCACCAATCGCTCTATCTGATAATTTCCCATTCACTACACTTCTTAGAGAGTAATGTTAATTTACTTAAGTAATGTTTCTTTCACAAGGCGAAGTGTTCCATTCAAATACCGTAATAAAGTTGTCTCAAAGGTTAGTAAAGAGAAAAAGTATTTGAAACCCGTAACAAATGTAGCAATGCAAACAATGTTAAATTATATAAGTTGACATATTTCTGACACATATTTAGAATTTTATTTTTCAAAAAAAATTCTGTGGATATTGGACTCATATTTTCTTTTATTCCTTATATAGTTTAAATGATTCAAAAGTTCCATTTTTCCGTTTGAATTAATATGGTTTATTCAACGAACAGAATTCTCTTCAAACTAAAAATAAAAGTTTAAGGTGAGGTCTATTAATTTAAAAGAGTTTTCATTGATTCCTTTTTCAGAGTTTAAAAATGTAATTATGTAGTTTCTCTGCATATTCTTTCTACAGAAAAATGATCCCTTAAAAATATTAATACTTAAATAATAATATCCTGTTTCATAGATAATAGTAAACAAGGTACTGCTTAAGGAGAGAAAGAGAGAGATAGAGATGATTGAGAGAGATTAATATGACATGCATAATCAGAGTATATTAGTAACTGCATTCAGAACTTAAAATGCGTTCTAATCTCTTAATATATCTTATTTAAAGACCTGAATTTTAAACATAATAAGATTTCATTAGGAAACCTATTATAGGACATAGAATAGAAGATTTAGTAATGGATTCAGATGCTTCTCGCACGGTATTATATAATTCGTGTTTTGATTCATTACTTTTTGAGTTATAAGTAAAAGTGTTATTTCAAATTAAATTACGTATTTAAAGCTTAGGATTTTTAATTGTAAAAATTTTTTAGATTTCCTTTTATATTGCACATTAACCTAAAAAAGGGCATTATTTCTTTTTTAAATATATATTTTTAAGCCTGGTGAATCTTGAAATAATATCAAGAGATTGCAATGAAAACTGATGAGTAAATATTTTTAAATTGCAATTTACATATTTGCGATGATTTGTATACGGCGATGATGCACATTTAATCTACCAAGGCTTGAAATCCTCTCATTGGCTTTAGATAGAAGTTTTGAGAGGTGGTGCTAGTTCAGGTGTCGTCCTCATCATTTTTGACTGAGGTTCAAAATAACGAAATTCGTCTCCAATAGACTGTATGCTGTTTCTCAGTGAGACATTAATAAAACAATTATTTGAGAATTGATTAAAGAATATGTATAATGAATTTCAGTGTAGAGACATTTTTAATTTAAAAGTTACAACCTTACTTTCTTGGGAAAATCATCATTTTTTTTTCAATAATCAATTTCACTAATTTTATACAAATAGAACTGATATATTTCTAAAATATAGATGTACAAAAAGAAATAAATATATTTTTTAAAAGAAAACGTGAAAATTTCTCTTAAATCTCATCTTCAAATGATGATATATTTGTATAACCAATATACCATATTTAATCATAAAATAAATAAATAAAACTACTTCAATTCAATATATTTTCATACGGTTTACATGTACATTTATCATGGTCTTTAACTTTAAAATTCAATATGCAAGTTGACAATTAATGTACTGTTTTTTAAAATTTAATTTGTTTTAAAAGGATTTATATAAGTGAATGTATATTTTATAAAATAGAAATGAAATAATTATAATTAGTTATATAGGAAATAATCTGAAAAGTAAGCGAAATAGAAAAGGAATATTTTTTCAGAATTTTTTTTCGTATACTAAACCGTTACAGATCCAGTGTTATGAATCCAATTACTTAATTTGAGCAGCTTATCTGAATTCCAGATTTTCAATAGTTTAATTGATCTATTATTCAATAGTTTAATTATCTGGTCAAATAACATATTTATAGCATTTCTAAATTTATAATTTAGAGGAGTTTAGCCATGAATGTCTATTGTTCTAAAAGATGCATCCGTTTTACATCAAAACGATAGCACTGATTTACAATGACTCTAGAACCTTTAATATTTACTAATTCGATATACAAATCGGATTTGTACAAAAAAGTTTATTACGGATGTTTGATTGTAAATTATTATGGTAATAAAATAAACGAATCAATGAAATTTTTGGATTTATTATTTAATTTCAATGCGCTTAGCTACCATAATTTTGTGTAATGTGTTACTTCTGGATAGTAAACTAATTTTAATGGAATCTTTAGTATGAATCTGTTTATATACGAACTATAAAAGTACTGCAAAATAAATTGACGTTAATTCTGAGAGGCATAACTTTTTATTAAGCGTGTCTTGTACAGCTGCACGGGATTGAAAATTTGATTACTTAAACAATTCATTGAATATTTAAAGTGGCAATAATCTCATGATTTGATAAAATGAATAAAATCAAAGGATATTTTCCCATTATAATTTGATATTCTTTATGTATCTCCAGTAATTTTATTTTAATGTTCCTGTCTCTCTCTATGGAGAAAAAAAAAATCCTACGGAATTCTTTTATGTTTTATTTATGAAAAGAGTTTTATTCTTAAAATTCCAGCTGATACAAGGGGGCATAAAGAATTTTTACAGTGTTAACTATAAAATCATAATACTTACAGCATTATATATATTTTTTTTATTTAAATACGCGATACATTATATATAGAATGAAGATATTTTTAGATCAAAGCACAAAAAATAATACCTTTTAAAGTCATCAGGTATGTATTGTTCGACTAAAAATTCGATTTCTACTTTCTTATATTATTAAATAACTTAATTTTATCTTTTTCTTTCTAATGGTGCATCATATTTGTTTATAAAAAAACATAAGTGTTGGATTTTTTCATTCTTTCTTAGAGCAATGTTGTAATGTGTAAGCAAACCTCTCTCATGTTGTGGCACCTAATTTAATTCTTAACATATATTATTAACCTTCTTAAATTTTTTAAACTTTTTTGCGATTGAAATATTGGCAACAGTAAAGTTAATTGCAACTGTTTTTCACACTTTATATTGTTAGTTGCAAGATTTTTAAGAATCGAGGATAACAGACTTTGTTGCTCTATACCTAAGGTGAGCAGATTTTAACATTCGAAAAGCGGCGCATCATTGATGTTGGGGGGGGGGGATACTTGATTAAAAATTTGGTACCTAAAAATTCCTACCTTTGATACCTAAATAAATTACTTACCTTAATCATCCGAATAACTTATTTGTTGACATCACTTGTTTAACTAGCACTAGCACACAGTACAATGTGTATTTTTATCGGGAGTTTCATAATCAATATAGCATTATACATGTAAATATTTGAGTTTATAAAAAAATACATACAAGCAAACTAACGACTCAACCGTTTCGATGCAATTTGCGAGATTAGGACTGATGGAACGTGAAATAGTCAATTATTAAGGTTATGAAAGTATTGAGGAAGAGCTAAAGCGAAACAAACACACATGTATTATCTATGAAAGGAGCCACGACAGTTAAAGATTGACCCATAAACTCTCCCATCTGAATCGGGGAGTCAAGTCTAAGGTGACCTGATTTTAACATTCGAAATATGCGGCACACCATCGACGGTGGGGAAAAATTTGGTATCTCAAAAATAACTACCTTTGTTACCTAAATCAATTACTTACCAAAATAATCTGAATAGCATATTTGTCGACATCACTTGTTTAACTAGCACTGGCACGCAGTACGATGTGTATTGCATGAGAGACAGTTACAAAACTCAATATGCGAAGGCGTTACTTCGTGGACGACCCACAAATTCCTTACACCCTGACCCTTCTTCCCTCTAAAATTCCCCTCTGTTTCCAATTTTTTTATAAGATGTAATCCCTTTGCAACAATGTTCCAAATGATGCTAGATCTCTAGCGGAACATGTCGTCATAAGAATGAAATCTGTGGAAAGTGTACAAAGTGTTCTCTCTTCATTTTACAGTTGCAAAATGTTTTCGTAGCTGCCAATGCCGAAAAATGCCACTGTTCATTAAGTCCAAGCAATAGTGGTCGTATTCTAGCAACTGACCGAGGCGAACTTTTGATAAGCTGTTCATGATAATCAGTTCTCAATAATTATTTTTATTATTAACGTTTAAAATTTTAAAATTTACAAAAATAATATAAAACTCCTATCCTGGTGAAATAGCTAGTTACAGGGAAGCCGAAAACTGTATATTCCCTTCCCGTTATCCTGTCGTTCCCTAGATTGTCGTGCATTCTTTCTTAAGATCGGGACTTTCTTAAAACCCCGTGGGATAAATTGTTAGAAACCGGTACTGTCCCGCTGAAAGCAGTCGTCTGGTCACCTTATCCTTACCCCATAAAATTTGTATGTACTAATATTACAATATACTTCCTTAATCAAGTATTATTTTATTAGCATAAAAGAGTTAGTTAACTTACTTTGAATGTCACGAAGTGAGAGTATATTTCAAAAACTTAAAAATGTTGGAAAGTCAACCATCAGTGATATTCAAACTATTATCGAACCAAATGATAATGTGGGAACGCCATATTAACGGATTCTTTCCTTCAGTGGAATGGATATGAAGAAAAATGCAAATTCTGGATGGGAAACTATATCACTACTCGTTTTGAGGTATGTTTGGGATAAATTTGCTGTTGCAAAAACTGTAATGGAAGCATATCCAAACAAATTAAAAAGCGAATAGACATTGCATAAAATTACAGATATTTTGGAAATGTTGGATCTCTTAAAATACAAAGAGCTGTTTGGACTGAATATTTTCATTCGTTGTCGAGTAATGAAATCTAAATCAATTGTATATGAAAGCTGCTGCTTCGTTCCCAAGCAAAAGGCTAAATGAATGACCACACCTAGTATACATATGTTTCTCTACCAATAATGGAAGTAATCGAACCTATATTTAAAGATTTGACAAGTACAAAGCTGCTAACAAAATGCCTTTATGGAAAAACATAGAATCCCAATGAAGCTGTAAATAGTTTCATATGTACTCGTGTATTCAAACTGTACTTGTGACCATTAAACTTTAAAAGTTTGGCATTTTTTGACACTGTTTCTTGTTTTAAAGTAGGGAATATAACAAAGTGCAATGCTTTATGCAGGGCTGAAATTCATCCAAGTCATAAATGTGTGAAAAGTACGGAGGAAGTAAACAAAGAACACATTACCGACAGTAAACTGGAGCTACACAAATTTCAGAAAAAAGTGACAGAAAAAAAATAAAATAGTAAAAATGAAACTTGAAGCTTCTTATGAGACTTAAGAAAAGGATACTCATTCATACAAAGCAGGATTTTATTAAATTTAAATTCTTTATTTGCAACAAAAGTACCAATCAAAACCCATTCTCAAAACATGGGTTTTTCATCTTCATGTTCCTTTTTCTCAATTTCTCTGAAACTTATGCATACAGTTTTTCAAAGGGTTTTATAATTTGTTATGTTACACACTTAAATATGTAGTTTTGGTAATTTTTTTGAGAATTAATTGTTTTAAGATGTGCTAAAAATGCTAAAAAGTAAAAGTTATTATGATAAATAATTAAAACCAATTTTCCTATTTTACTTAGTACGAAAATGGGTTGTGTGTTACAGTATGGAAGACATGTTATTATAACTTCCATAAAAACTTCACAATTCTATCTTGCACAATTTCTGAGAAAAAGGTACATAAATTTCGTGAATTTTAACTTGGGAGAGATAGAGCTATCCGGTCTCCTTAAATAATCATCCACGTTCAGCCTCTTTCGCCTCTTTCCATCGCATTTTACTTAACAGCTTACAATATCTTTAGCTATATCTTTACATTTTTTAACGAATATCGGTCTTTGGCTGAATAATGGTTTTAGAACTGCAGGTGATAACATAATCTTTAAGGGAACCAGACTTACCTTTGCGACGATCATTCTTCATTATTTAATTCCGCAGCCAATTTAGAGTCATTGTAAATAGTCAATAAGATCAAAACTACAATTGAAGATACGTAAGAGAAAGACAACGCATTTTATTATCTATCAAAGAATATGAAAAATCACTCTCTTTTCTTTCCTATGGGGTTTACTGTCTTTGGTAAACACGGGGGACGCGCCTTCGCGATACCCTAGTGATCCTTCTCTATTTTCGACCCTCCTTCTTGTCAACCAATTTGTCTTTCCTTCCATTTTTTCACGTCCAGACCACAGTTGAATCTTTTTTGGCGCATCATTGCCATATCTGGCTCTTGCGCCAATAAACTTTACTTTCTCACTTGATCCTTCTTATCAATCAATCTATTTTCATTGTTTTAACGTCTAAATCACAGATTTACCATGTCTGGCGCAGTATGGCCACATCCATCTCTTGCGCCAATAAACTTCACTATCACTCCCTCACTAGCAAAATCACTCTCTCTTTCTCGAATCTCTCTCAACTTGGTCAAAAAAAGTTTGTGTTCAAATCAAAGGAAATGGGTTGTGTGAACATTTCTATGCCTTCTTAAATCCACGGTAGAAATGACTATGTGTAAAAAAACTCGCGTTTTATGGTTTCCATTACAGCACTGTCTATCGGTTCACAACTTGCTCTTCGCCTAAGCATTGAATGGAGAAAATTGTTTGTTTCGATGTGTCCTATCACCCCTTAAATTTTTGCCATTAAGTTTCAAAATATCCCAGAGATACTATACCCATTTAAATAGAAGATAGATACCAGAAAAACTCATCTGGATATATTCTTCGTTGTTCTTTTGGAACCTACTTAAATTTGTTGAGCTGTAGGAAAATTTATAACTGAAATGCAGTACTCCCACAAATGTTTACAATCGAATTTTGAAATTTTCACGAGTTTTATATTTGATATACACACCTGTTTTGAAATCCTTAAGAATTTAAGTTTTCTTTTAAACATTAGGTTTTTTTCCGAAACTTCTTGAATGAATGATCTCGTTTAACTGTATTTAATAAGTTTAAAGTGTGTTAGGGAAACATTTAATGGAAATTATCATGCATGCCATACAAATAAAAGTATTTTCGACATAAGATTGTTTTAGTGTTATGCTTATATTAGAATTTTTTTCTTCAGGAAATAATCCCAGGAACCAGTAAAAATTCAATATGGTTTGACTTTCAAATATACATTAGATTTTATTAACCCTGTTCAAATATTTAATATGGAATGTTTGAAACATTTAGGAGGAAATACTAATAACGTTTAAAAGACGCTTGATTCTTATTCTATCCATATACGGTACCTTTCTAAAATTTAGTAAATTGTTATGAAAGAGAGAAAGTTAGAAGATAGGGATAATATATTTTCTCTGCTTATGAATTCATTTCTTTTTAAAAATTACCATTTCTAATTTTTATTATTTTATTTCTTAATTTATTTCTCAATTTAAGTATACCAGAACATTTGAGGGAAAATAAAGTACCGAATTTAAGACTTTTTTGGGACATTTACGCTTTTAAATTATTAGTAGAGCTTAGATTTTTTTGTGTACCTAATAGTGATATTTTAATCAGTTTTTTTTTACCTATAAAAGTATTTTTTTGGTCGAAAAGTTTTTCCCATTTGGGCTGAATATGGACAAGATTTTTCAGGTATATTTGCATTTAGGTACCTTTTTTTTAAAAAAAATATTCCATAAATGTACTAAATATTTTACTCCTCAAATAGGAAACAATACACAAAATATAGTGAACAAACTCTTTAAATTATATTACTGTATATTTTCTATTTTCTTTGAAAAATTATAGAATTTCGTAACTTTGGACATTTTATTTATTACCTTTTTTCATATAAAAAGTATTTCTTAAAACTTAGATATCGATTAGAGAAAAATATTTTACATTTCCTATATATATGAGCATCCATTACAGATTGAATAAAAAATTTGAAACAATACAATGAAATAGTTTTTTTTAAAATGGTCTTTAAATGCAAATAATCTCACTAATCATGTCCATATTCAACGAAGAGGGGAAAACATTTTTGATAAAAAAAATACTTTTATAGTTTGATAGAATGAATAAAATGTTATGATGCTAGGCCCACAAAATAAATATGAGCTCCACTAAATATTAGAAGAGATATATATCTCAAAAACAAAGAAGTCTTAGAAATGATATTCTAGAATTCCTCACATGTCCTGGTTGTCCTGGTATCCAATAAGTTTTATGTTTTCTTTCTTTCTTTCTTTTTTTTTTTTGATGAAAAGTAATTAAAATGAAAACAGCAGGATGATTACATTACACATATGTTTGGAAGTATGTTCGCAGTTCAGAAAGAAGTGATAAATAAATATTCTCACAGTAAAGTTCTTTCTCAAGTAACAATAGATGAAATTTTTAACTCATCTGACTCATTTTTATCAAACAGTAATTAAACTTCAAACACTTGAGAAATATTATTGTAATAAAAATTGTTTGAAAGAAACGGACCAGAAAACTTGAATTTTTTAACTGCTCGTAAAAGCTACTTTTGTATTCTTTGAAGTTTGATCTTGGCCAATTACATAGCAGATTATTTTTCCCTTGATTGCTTGTTAACGAATACCTTTAGTTTCTGTCATGTTTTAATTACTTTCACATCTGATAAGTCAGAAACATGATAACCTATCAAACACGCTTTATTAACTCTTATATATTAAATATTTTTTTCTTCAAAATGCATGATTTAGGAGAACTTTTATTAGGGATGCTTTCAACTTTCATCACAGTTAAAGAATACTTTAAAGGACGAATTTGAGAAATAACGATCCATATAAGTTTGAGGCTCTCGTTCTGAAAGGTTCTGTATGCTAAAAGATTCCAGACGAATTTCGTTTTTAAACCTATATCATTTCAGTCAGGAAGAACATTATTTTAATGTTAGATTATGATTCATTTCAATCTGTGTTGAGAGCTAAAGGAATTTATTATCTCTCGCTAATGTCGTGTCCTGACACAATCTGTCAAGCTATTCATTTTGCATTTCGAAAATTACTTAGTTAATTCTGAAATATATTCAAGTGTGTAACAAGATTCTATTTATCCCTATTGTTACATTAAATGTGTGTGTGTTTGTAACGAAGGTAAAATACCATCTTCCTTCGGAAATAAAACAAAAACATTTAGAAAAAGTATGCAGCATTTGAAATTTAGTAAGTTTCTTTGTCCTTCATTTTTTTTTTTATCTAAATGCAGATTTAGATTAAATTGATTACATCCTATTTTGTGTACTGAATTTTGAGATTTGTGGAAACTATCTCTTATAATTTTTAAAAAAATGTAAAGAAAAAAATCTAAACTAATTACTTCTTAATCTTTAATTATTTTTGAAAGCGAAAGAAACTGGAAAAATTATAATCTTATATAACAAAACTTTTTCTTATAAGCAAATTGAAAATCAGTTTAGAAGTATTCTGTTTATTGCTTTTTCATTTTCATCAAAGCTTCATTTCCTTAACAAGAGTTTTCAAAAATTCTTCACCTATCACTTTCAAAAAATCTTATAATATCGCATAGTAATTAATAAAACTTTACCTTTAGAAAAGAAATGAAATTTTTAAAATTATCAACTAATATGCTTTGAACTAAATTTTCATAGAGCTCTATTTTCCCTTTCAGAAATGTCAACCAATTTTCAATTGTTTAAGAGTATCTATAGTACGCAAATAAATTTAGATCCTCCAATCCTTAGGTCTGTGACAATGGTAGCTTAAGAGTGATCTATTTTAATACCTTTTAAAGACTCCAGGGGGAGCTTTGTTGCAGAGAGATCAGTTATTCCAGCGTTACCAGATCCCTTCGCAGGAGATGGGAACGAATAATATTTAATTACTTTCCTGTAATATGGTTCCGAGATCTAAAGGGTAAAGACTGGACGCTTCAGTTTCAGAAAGGACTAAAACAGCTCATTTTAGATGATTTTATTCTGTTCCATCAATTCTACTTCTTCCAGCGAGAACACGTTCATTTCCAGAATCTAATTTATGTAAATATATTATGCGATGAAGGGAATTGCATTGTGTCCTGTCTTCTTTTATTAAGCTGTATCTTCTTTTTTTCTATATGATATGTTCTTTTCCGTTGTGGTCCAGAAAAGAGAAAGCATAAACAGACGAAAGGAATTCATGTTGTATCGGATTCTCACTCGTTTCACCCTTCAACTAACTTTTTGGTAAGCTTATGACCTTATTTGAATTGAGAACCTCGCATCGTGAGCGAGTGGTTTTTAATTAAAGTTGCACTGATGAGTAATCCGAGGCCTATTGGCGACAGACCTCGTGACTTTGAAACTCGGACAAGTGACGAGGACGACAAATGACCTAATACTTTCCTCTCCAAACTTGTACTCCACTCCAATTGGAGGTGACTTGGGACGTCGACCAGATATAACATACATCAGCCTAGCTGAGCTACGCATTTTTAGCAGCACCGTGGCTGGAACCTATGGCTCGAAGAAAGCAACGTCGGTTGCAAGTCTGCGACCATGACCTATAGGTTACTACAGCCACGCCTCGCATCGTGAATGAACCATGACTTATGTAAATTAACTTTACAATATTTGTAAAAAAGTACAGTGCATGGGGATAAAGTCACTGGACGTATTAGTGCAATTACTGATAGAAATAAGTACCAAATACGTTATGCATACGATATCGGCGCGAGAAAGTGTAAATAATCTTTTTAGTGTACTGCTGCTTCAGATAAAGTTTTGCTGTTTTTAGAAATAAGTAGAAATTACAGATATAATCTTTGCTCAAGACACGAGATAATAAAAATTTCCCATTCGTAATATAGTTGGATATGTTTTATTCTTAGATAAAATAAAATTCCATTAAATATTTGCTTGACTGATTGCATTTACTTCTCGATGGCTTAGAATCTTTCTAGCGATGCTGGGACGTTGATGAGTCTTTGCTCTGATTGCATAATGACTCGGCGTACACTGAGTCTGGATTTAGATTTGTGACGTAAGGCTACTCTCCGTTTTCTCTTCAATAACATCGGGGACCTTTTAGCAATTTGAACTGCATATAGTTACAACTCCTTGCCAACCAAATGAAACGGCATTAAGAAAATAAAATTAATGTTAGAATGGTTGTGAACTGAATTAGAGATATTGATAAAAAATGCGAAATAAAATTGAAAAGAAAGACAAGGAACATTGAGGCTAATGACAAGTCGATATATGTTGTAGACTGTAGAGAATCAGCGTAATTAATCATTTATTTTGAAAGTAGTTGGACGGGACCCATGGTCAGAATAATAGGAGTTGAATGTGCTATACTCGACAAACGCTTGAATCGAAATAAATAATTTGGTAATATAAAACGTTATCATTTGAATACAAAGTAGGATTAACCAAATTAACATCAATTCGAGGGAGGGAGCGAACTTTATTATTCTTTGATGGATAATAAGGAATGTTGTCCTGATCTTGCGTATTTAAAATTGGAGTTTTGAACTTAGTGACTATTTAATGAGACTTTAAAATTTCGTTTGAATCAAATAACGAAGAAGAAATACTTCACAAACTTACCTGTGAGTTAATAGTTTCTTAAGTTATTTTAGTGGTAAAACAGTTTTGTTTATTTATTATTGTTCCCACAAAATCAGGTTTAGTTATGTTAAATCTTTCAAACAGAGAACTCATAAAATTCAGGTTTTCAAAATAAAACTATTTAATTCTTAGTTTGTCTCATAACTGTTTCACTATTGAATCCCTAAAACCACTTGAGATAGTTAAACAAATAGAACCAGAAACTTTTAAAAATAATTTTGAAAAGTAAAAGGTAACGAGTGTTAATATAAAACAGAAAAGAAATTCATTATTATAACATTATTATCTTTTTTGTCGTAAGAAAGTTATTGAAATATCTTTGATTCAGCAAAACAAATAAAATAATGTTTTACTGTATACCCATTATTTTGCTGTAAATTTCTTCATCCTTTTTCCTTCTTACCAAGTTTCTTTATTCTACACTAGTGGCTTTTGAGAAATGTTTAATTTCAAAAACTCTAGGTGTCTGTATTAATTCGAATGCTAATATAGTCGAGATTTGTATCCAATTAAACTCCGTTTCGCAGATATTATTTTATTAAAAATAGGCATTATGAGAACTCGGAGTAATCTCTTTGCCTTGCTGATTACTACGTTAACACTCTGAAGATAATTCAGTTAAAGTTATCGCTTTTAGCCCCTTGAGTTTATTCGTATTTACGAATTGGGACATAAACCGAATAACAGGAAAATATTTAGAAGAAAAGACAAAAGAGAAGATATTTATGCAATATATGTGCCAGAATTCTATTATTTCTACATTTATAGATTATTAGAGATAAAAATTGAAACAGATTTTCTCTTAATACTTCTCACTTGTGATTCATTTGTGCAATAAAAGACAAAACTTTACTTTTTTAAAAATACCTTTAAAAATAATTTTTTCAGTGACGTTGGATTATTTGCGAATTTCTCTTCACTAACCTCGTATATTTTATAATTATTTGAATGGCATAAGAATACAATTTCTTTCCAACCAAAATGAAACTTGATTAGGTAAATAAGATGAGTTTATAAACATGAATAGATAAATAGGCTGAAGATAGAAGTGAAGTGAAGTGAATTCGAAATAAAGATATATATGAATGAAATAAAACTTCTGGAAAATGAGGGGAGATGGAAGATATAATGACTTACTGGTAGATATTTAGGCTTTGAATTGAAGAATTTTAATTAGTTTTCTGGAATAAAGTGAATTCTATTTAAAGATCTCAGATGCTGTTTGAATCAGAACAGGTGATTTGGTAAGATTAGACTTCATTATTAAATTATAATATAGAATTGATGAATTAAGTGAGATTCGAGATAGGGAGTAACCTTATCTATTCACCAGTGATTATTACTAAAGTATTTTAACAAGATCTTGCTTGTTTTTAATAAGAAGATCAGTTATTGTTGTACAGTATATTGCACTATGATATGACTGTAGGGGTATAGTATAATAATGAATACCGGACTTGAAGGGAAAAAAAATACTTACAATGAGTGTGAGTAAGAGAGAGAATAGAATTAGTACATGCTTTGGTGAAATTCTTTAATATTAGTAATGAACAGGAAAAAGTTATTATTATTGTAATAATTTTATATTACAAACACGATTGTAAAACCATAAATCTATAACGAAGCATTGTTATTCTTCATAAAATAATGAGTGACTCAACTTTCTAAATTTCGTCACATTGAGTAACTTTTAGATCGATTTTTATTAAATAAACTTTTGTAAAATATATTCACAAAAAACAATTACTTTCTCGTTGCGAATCCAGTTACTCTGCTTAACAGGGAAATGAAAACTGAGAAGCATTAATATCGTGTGAGCAAACAATAGAAATTCCTGTAAAATGAGATTTGAATGAGGATGAAATTCATGAGAAATTTATCAAATTTCTGAGTAATGCATTGGGAATTCAACACGACTCAATGATTATAAAAGAGAGTAAATGCGCAAACAGGGTTACGTTGATTCTCTGATTTGGTTAGAACAAAATAATTCGGAAAACCCTACCATGATCAATCACACTAGGGAAATTGGTCATGACTGGCAATGAAGTATTTTTAGTTATTGTAGTTAAAAATTCTCAAGCCCTAGCAGAGATAGACTGAATTCGTGATATTATGATTTTGAAGAAAATTCAAAACTATTAATGATTTGGAAAGAAGATCCTGTTTGCAAAACTCTAACATTCGAGGAGAGCGTCAGGGGAGGCTTTACTTTACAGACAAATGCTTGATGCAGATTAGGAAAGACTTAATTCAATTGGAATAGTCAAATACCTAAGACGTCCACTAAAAAGAGAATTGAAGTGGTTTGCTCATATCTATAACACTGAAAGGTCAAGGAATCTCCCTGCAGAATACCATGATACCACTGGTAGGATGGTCCAGTTGGTTCTATCTTTACCGTCAAAAAATTGTTTCCTATAAATGTGTCAGTTTCTTTCTGGAGGTAAATTAATTATGCTTATAGTTAATTTAAAACAATTCTGTAATAAATATGTGTATTCGTTTTTTATCTTAATAAGAATAATGTTTTTAACTTTAAGAACTTAATCATAGTTTCGTATTACTTCTGCGTCTTATAAAACACTAATTCAAACATAAGATTTTTAAGGTTCCACAGAAAGATGTGCGATATAATGAAGTTTATTTATGATTCATACAACTCATTATCGTTGCATATGCGTATTTCGGGAAGGGTTTGCAGAAACCCTGGAGGAAAAATGGAACAGCTACAAAGATTGTCATTCGCGGAGTATTTATCATTCGTATTTTTTAAACTACTTTTCACTTATTTATATTAACATATCGTACAAACTTTTTATAGAGTATATGAATGAAGGATATTAAGAGCAATTTATATTATTCTTACATATAAAATGAATAATAATATAAAACATATAACTGAAAGTTAAGTACTAACAATTAAAGAAAAGGATATTTAAAAATTATTGTGAGATTTTAAAGAACATGAATGGATTTATAAGTGAACTGCATTCAAAATTTTAGATGTATAAATTATTATTTGATATACAATGTCAAATATTAGATGTTTTTAATGTTTTATTTTCTCCAACATTTTGAAGTTCATAATATATTTTTTCACTTATTGCATTTCAGATTTCCGTTTTATAAAAATGTGTAAAAATACACTTTAATAATAAAAAAAATGAGAAATTAAATGTAAAAAAAAATGAAACATACTAAAATAATAGTCTTCTTTGTCTAATAAATTAATTTAATTTCTTGACAATAGAGTTGCTATTAAATATTATCGAAGATAAAAGGTATAATTTGCCTTATGCCCTTTTAAATATTTTTACATAGTTTTTCCTGGAACTCAAACTTCCACATTTATCAGCCAATAGAACGATTCCACGAAATTTTAAGTAATGAAA
Organism: Nephila pilipes; assembly: GCA_019974015.1. Classification (NCBI taxonomy): domain Eukaryota; kingdom Metazoa; phylum Arthropoda; class Arachnida; order Araneae; family Nephilidae; genus Nephila; species Nephila pilipes. The sequence continues at coordinate 137,117 of BMAW01108868.1, read as the reverse complement.
TCATCCCATTATACTTTCAAAATTTCATCAAATTGTTTTACAATCTTAACTTAGGTTGTGAAATTCATTACATTAACTTGTGCTTGAGTGGAATCGGTATTTGCTTAAACCTCACATAAAACAACATTTTAAAATTTCAGGATTTTATCATAGTATTTCAACAAACGCTAAACAAATAGCTATATCATCATTCCGCACACAATAGAATCGATGTTACTCCTGTTACATAAAGGGCTCTTATTTCAGCCTAGAAATTTCGTAATGGATTGCTTAAAATGCAGAAATTTTTAGATCATTCGCGAATTACAGATATTGCTATATTACACTTAAAACGAAAGGTTAACAGTAGAATTAACGGGAAACACCAGATAATTGAGAACAAGTAATTTTATACGGGTAAATGAATAACAAAACAAATAACAGAACGCCATGAATATATATGTTGCAATGGTGTTATGTGTTCTTTAGAAGCTATTATGAATTTTATACAAAGGGATTCATTTAATGTATCACTCAGCTCAAAATTATTTAAAATACACTTGGGGTAAAGTATTTGTGAAATTTAATATTCATTCGAGAAGTAGAAGTATTCTTATGAAGAAAATGTATTTTACGAAGTGTATAAATTGCAATCGTTTTTTTTTTTTCGCAATTTCATGGCAAAAAAAAAAAAAAAAAACTCGTTAGCAAAACGGGATGAAAAACGAAAATATGATAAAATAATAAAAGTCACATAACACCAAACATGTTTAAACATTTAGACACATACAAATTATTTAAATAAGCTTTATATTTTTTGTTTGAAGAGATATTCACCACATTTCATACAATTTACTTTAATAGATCATTCTGTTATCCGGCGAACGGGTTCATAGTGGCTAGTTATGAAGGTGTGATTTTTCGAATGGCATTCAAAATATAATTATCTACGCGTTATCCATGAAGAAAAATAATATAATAATATATAATAGTAATTAATATTATTATATAATTTTGTGTGTGAAATTATATTATATACATAGTATAATTTCACACACAATTTTTTTTATTACTTCGAATTTCATCTTAGAAATCCTATTGTTAATACTCTTTGCTTCGAACATCTTCATGATTTTAATTACTCATTAAAATTAGTAAAAAAAATTTGAATATAAACAATCTTATTTTAGTGATTAAAACATTTACAAAATGTGTAACACTAAAATTAAATTTTTACTTTTTATCAATGTAATGTAATATCTTAATACTAATTTTTAAAATTTTCTAATTCGATTGTAATTATTAATACCGCAATTCCTGTATAATAATTTTTTATTAACCACAATTATATTATTCCTTTTTAAACAAATTATAATACAACATTGATGTTTAATTTAACGTAAACTATGCAAATTTATATAAAGAATTAGATGAAAATGATTTATTATATAAAATTATTTTTTTATCTGATACAATTATGCAATTGTGCAAGATAGAAATAACTAATTATTTGTATTGCTATAGTGAATATGTATTTTTCCTCGCATATACTGATATTTTAATTTTTTTCAAGTATTAAAATCAACAATCGTTTTAACATAATAAAATATATATCATTTTTTAGATGAAGAGCATGAATATGTATTGAAAAAGTACACAAAAATATTTCAGCATATAAAAATCTATTGATTTCTTCTCAAGAATAATATAAAATAAATAATGAAATAATTCTTACAAAAAATGGAAAAACTGAAATAAACACTTTGAGGGTTTTTCATTTTTTTGATGTATTGTCAAATTATTTCAGCCAAAATTCTCAAAACCAAAATTTCCGATTTCATGATTTATAATTTCTACCGGCCAAAAAAATGTAATATAAGACATTATAAAACAAATCAATAAAACATAACACTTGTGTTTCAATGAAATGACAAAAATCACTAATTGAAAAGGACGTTTTAATTTTTCTTGTTTCCATGGAATAAAAATTGCTTACTTGTTGCGCGTTTTACATTGAAACAAAATAGATAAATCTTTTTTGCGTTAACTATTACAATGAAATTTTAAGATATTTAATATAAGTTGTCTTTACTTGACGACTCACAGCATGATAAATATGAAATTAGTCATCTGTTTAGTGAACATAATTCAACATTTTAGATTTTATTATGAGAAAGATTAAATTAACAAAAAATTAACATTTTGTACTTAAGTTCTATTTATAAATAAATAACAATTTACTAAAAATATTACAGTAGATTTAATAGAATGTGATAAAATCTAACTCTCGTAATCTCACACACATTTTTTGCGATTTTGATTTAAAAATAATATATAATGTAAAACGAGGAATTGTATTACATAATTCAAGAAAAAAGTTAAATCCTTCACCATTTATATTTAAACGCTTACTATACTTTGAAAGTATCGCGCAAAAATTCGATTTCTATTTTGTGACTTATAACTCTAAATTCAAATAGAAATAAATATTAATTGCATTTAAATTAGTTCAAAAAACGCTTTATGCTATATTTACAGTATTTAGCACTCAATTGTAAAAATATGGAACATATTTCGGAGTTATAAAATTCGAAGGGCAAACAATTAATGACATAACAACTAAAATTATGCAGAACATTCAACAAATAAAAACACTATTAACTTGTTTAAACAAACTGTACCTGTAACTACAGGACACCAATGTGAATAAAAAGCAGAGCGCTGCGATCGCTAACGATATCTTACACATGACTGGTCTATCTTACGGAATAAACTGGTCACAAAGTGGTCGCAAAACTGGTCGTCTGTTCACGATGGGATCTCAGGGCGCAAGGAAACTATGTGCATTCGCTCTTTATTTAACTGGAGATATTCTTTCGGTCTCTGACGTCACAGCGGTCCGTCGACCAATGGAAAGTGACGCTGAATCCCACGTAGCTCCGCCCTGGCTGCGTGAGAGTCTTACTTTTGCACTTTTGTTGTATCTTTATCAGCGCAAAAACACTTTGGGAAAGGTTTTGTGTGCAAAATGGAACTACGTAATAGGGAGAGAAGTTATTAAGGGATCAAAAATTTCTGTTCTTTTTAAAAGTGGTTAGCCGCGTGGGCAGTTGACTTTTTGGTTATTGTAGTTACGAAGTTCATCTTTATTGAGATTGTCACTAGGGCTCTTAGTGTTAGTTATACTACATTAGAGCTGGATGTCTGAAAATAAATTTATTTAATAGAATTATGTTAAAATTGCACTCCTGTGACTTCAGTTAAGCTATCAATGTAATCCCAAATAGCATAATTAGTTTTTCCGGATAAAGTGCTTCAATTAACTTGAGAAAGTGTGTACTTCGAGATCTTGAAAATTCCTCAAATGATTTTCTTATTTATTTCATTCTGAATTTCTTTTTCTTGAATATATATAAAAATTTATTTTAATAAATTAAAGAAAAAGGGGAATTAAATATAAAAACACAAGACATTAACTAAAATAGTGGGCTGCTTTTGTCTGATAATTTCTAATATGACTACATTTACTGTACGAAAATAATTCTAATAAAAAGTGTAACGAAATTTTCCTAAAAATAAATAATAATAATAGTTTTC
>BMAW01108868.1:104364-123810 GCA_019974015.1 Nephila pilipes | reverse complement strand
TTTATATATATATATATATATATATATATATATATAAAGAAGCTTCTCTCTCAATGTTTTGCGTAAAAACGAGTTGCCTTTCTTGATGCAGATTTCTGGCTTAGTGAATATATATAAACTTAGGTTCGAAATTACTGTAACATTGTCCACGCAGTTATCAAAAGGGGAAAGGAAGGCTTTTAAAAGAGTTGTTGATGGAAAGAAAAGCGTTTTACATACTGCATTGAAAAGAAAGAAAGTGGGAAGATTTAATGAAATGCAATAACTGTAAATAAAACAATTTTAATATGCGACTATCTTACTTCAAAACCGACCTGATAGAATATGCAACATTCGATTCCAGTATAAGGCTTGGGGTTTTATAAAAATCAAAATTTCTTTTAAAGCTTTGATAAACTATTTTGAAATTCATATTAAAAGCAAGTATTTCCTTAGCCTATCGGGTATGTGAGATTATTTTTGCTTATAAGTAGAATACTTCTCAAATAAGAATCAAATTATAATGATTTTAAAAATAATTGGGAAAGTGCTAACAGGAAGGTGATTACTGGAATTCATTACACCCCCCACTCCCCACACCCCCATATATATATATATATATATATATATATATATATATATATGTGTGTGTGTGTGTGTTCAAATTGTAAAATATATACATATATTTTACAATTTGAAGTTATCCTTTAATTTATGCACACACACACACACACACACACAGAGAGAGAGAGAGAGAGAGAGATCTGTGAATATATATATTTTACAACAAAAAAATTACACACCAAGAAGTAGTTGTCCGATGGCGACAAAAATTGGCGGATAGAAAAATTATGTACAGAATAGAAATGATTAAAATTTCAAAAAAATTGAACGATTTATTTCATTCACATAATTACAAAGTAACGAGTTCAATAAGGTGTTGATCCAGCGTGGATGTAAGCTGCCATACGATGTGGCATAGAGGGATAAATGTCCTTGATGGTCTTTTGCGGTATTTCTTGCCAAATTTCCTCCAATTGTCGGGCTAGGTTATCAACATTCCTTAGTAGATGCTGTCGCCTTCAAGTCATATACCAGACATGCTCGGTTGGAGAGAAATATGGCTGGCCAAGGAAGTGTTTGACAAGCTGTAAGACAGTTCATAGCAACACGTGCCGTATGTGGTCTGGCATTATCTAGCTGAAAAATAAGACCAGGGTACTGCAGATGGAACTGTAACAAAACATTTCTCAGAACATCGTCAACACATCACTGTGCTGTAAGTGTGCCTTTAATGACGACCAAAGGGGGCTATCAAGGGAAATGGCACCCAAGACCATAACTCCTGGTTGAGGACCTGTGTGGCGTGTATTAGTGAAAGCAGGATCGTCACGTTGCAATGGAAGAAATCTCGCATTCAGAAACGTCCAGTTGGACGCATCCAAAAACGTCTTCGGTGATCGTCTGGATATAGTTGGAAGCGGGATTCGTCGCTAAAATCTAGACGTCTCCAGTCAGCCTCATTCTAACGTGATCGAGCCAAGCACCACTGTAATCTGGCTCGACAGTGTGCAGGCCTGAGTTGCAGGGGCCGTAGCGGTCTGTAAATTTCGCTCTATCAGTCATCTGTGAATGGTCATGGTAGACATTCGTGTGCGGGTCGCACTTCTGATGGTTGAAAACGATAAATCAGGTGCTGTGACTGCTGATCTGACAATCACTCTGTCCTCCCTATTTTCTGTGGCCCTAGATCGATCGCTACCATCATGACGCTGAAATATGCCATTGTCCACCCATTCTTGCCAGCATTCTCTAATCGCCGCATCGCTTCGATCCATATGACGAGCGATTCTCCGATTTGCCGAATTGCCTCTTTTAATCCAGTGGTACGACCTCTTTCAAACTCTGACAGTTGCTCTTAATGAGCTCGAATCTCTTTAGGCGAGGCAATTTTTCAGTCTTTGAAAGTTATCTTAAATCGTAACGAAACAGAAAATTTGTTCATCCGATTGAGAATCGCTTCTTATATACACCTGCTGATTGCGCACCTGCCGATATGCTGTAGCTCCCGCTGTTAATTCATTGGAATCCAAATTTTATTTATTTGCACAATCTATCCAATTGTCTTTAACTACAAAATTTTAATTATATTTTTCAACTCCTTCTTAGTGCGGCGTTTTTTTTGTGTCATGAAGTGTACATATATTTGTGTGTGTGTGTGTTTGTTTTAATTTATCATCCCTCATAACATATTTAGAAAAGAAAATATACCCTAAACAGTCTTAATATTGAAACAAGTTGCAAATTCCCAATTTTTTCCATTAAACTGAATTATAATAAAGTTCTAACATTTTTTATAGCAAATGATCTAGCCAGTTTTTTAATAATCAAGTGTGAAAATAAAACTTTGTACAGAAAAGTGTTCCTAAATAAACTAAATACCGCACGAACATTAACATGCTTTTTAATTTGTGAACTTTTACACCTTAAAAAGTTTTTAAATATGGTAATTTCTATATTTAATTCAGAACATTTGATAATTGTTCAATCAAATTTTCCCTTCTAATCAAGACCAGAGGATATTCTATTTTTTTAGTTTCAGTTTGTACAAATACATTATCAGGGTATAAAACAATTGCATCATATGAAAATGATGCCTGAATTGTTATGCTTTTTTTTTTAAAAAAAAATAGATATTTTGCCGGAAAATATATTCTGGCTTAAAAAATGAAAAATTCTAGAATGTACCGATCTTAACTGCAATTCAGAAACGTCATTTTCTTCTTTTCTTGACACCATGAACACTTCCTGTAAATCAATACCAGCTCTTCGAAAAGACTTCAACTTCCATCTCAAATTTTGTTTTCCAAACTGTGCATCTGAAATAATGGAAAAGAAGAGTGATCTTCGTTTTTTTTATTTTAGAAATATATGTCTTTGAAAGTGATTTTTTTATATTCTTTCACGAAAAAAATCTATAGGTTATGTAAATTTGTACCAAACACTTTTCTCAAAAGCAATGTCGCCTCTAGTAATTTTATCGAAGAGATTTTTTTTTAAATTTTCAGTTTTTTGTCTTATAATTTCAAAAACTGTTTTGTGCTCTGTTTTCTGTGTTCCTTATCTATAGTTATCCTGTCAAATGTTGTAACATCAGGTGCATAAATGAAAATTCCTATTTTGAACTGCAAACTTCGATATTGCTTAACAGAAATATGTTCTTTAGCATTTTTTTTCAGAGTTTCCGTTATTCTGAATTGATTTTAGAAATAGTATTCATCATTACTTTAAGGAATTTGTAACAATTTCCAGGAAAAAGTGTTACTTCAAACTGCTCTGCAAAAATAAGAAATGTGCTGAAAAGTTACGGAATTTTTAAAAGAATAAAGTCATAAAATTATTTTTTTTATTGTTTGATATACTAAGAAATACTTTTATTACGAACGTGGTTTACAATAAACTCAAAATATTACGCACTTGTACAAATTATGCATTTAAAGATAAATGTATCAATTAAATAAATTTTTAATAAAATAAAATTAATTGTAAAGTTAAAAATTACAGAAAATTAAAAAAAATGTATATTATCCCTTCGTTGAAACGAAAATATGTGAACGTATGAACACCGAAAAGCATGCTAATACCAAATATTTTAGCACAACTAATAGATATTACTTTATTTAATTAGAAATTCTCTTCCCCCCCCCAAAAAAAAAAAAAAATTTTAGAATGAGAGCTTAGAGTTGGTTAAAAAAGATTAACATTTGTTGTATTACAATATGTTGTGCAAAAAATATGAGTGAATATTTTCTTCTTTAATACGCTACGCATAATATTGTCTAATGTAATTATTTATGAGCTTCACTTAATTTAATTTCTAGTGGTATTGATTAACCAGTATGGTCGTATGCTTTTATGAGTTGCTAAAGTTGGCATCTTTTGCAAATAACTAAGTATGACAATTTCGAGAAGCATTATTAAAGTTTTTGCGTGTATAACAGAAATGGACTTGACCATCTTCTTCAATTGATTTACATTCTTCAAATGAAAAACATATGAAATTGAAAAGTTAAATATAATTTAAGGCGAAATAAATGTACCAAATATTTGGATAGATAAGCCATGGTTTATACTTGTTTAAAAGTTGAAATTTAGCGTCTACTGAATATCTACCGGGGTGGCGTATCTAAAGGAATTTTATTTTTCTCTTTTGTATAGATCTTCGCTAGTTTCGATGACAAATTATGCAAACACGAAACATTTAATGTAGAATTCATTGCGACATATTTTAAGCACCGAGATCACATTAAGGCAGCGCAACTAGATCGAATTCGAGTGAAATTCTCCTAACTATGGAAGGATGCACCAAGTACAAAGACTCATGTACTTTCCGCTTAACTCCATGGTCTGAATTTTCCGATGACAATCATCTTTTCAATAACTTATATTTCGTGAGGTTCCGAGTTAATTTTTTTAAGTGTTTCACTACTTTGCGACTTGCCTTTTTGTCCTGTGTTCACTCACAAGCGTTCCCTCGTTGGAAGTGAGATTCCGTGCCCCCCTCTTCATCTGTGAGAGAACCATCTTAGGTGAACTCATAAGAGTGTTTTCTCTTCTACATTTCTAGTCTTAGAGTGGGATTTTAGAAACGCGAAACCAGAATGAATATCTTAAGACCAACAGTCTTAGTTTGAGACCGAACGAATTATTTTTTGTTCATTCTTGTTCGAGTCGCCTTTATGAGCAGACATCCATGTGTTCGAGAGAATTTATCTTCTCTAGCGAGGATCTTTATAAATTTATATTACTACTACTTGTTGAGTTACTATTATTATGGGCTCAAACTCGAAGAAAAAGTTATGCATCTACTTTTAAGCTTTCGATAGAGAAAAAATGGATAGAAATAGGAACTAGGAGGCATCTAGAGAATTTCAAATTTGTCGAGAGTTGCATCCGGAGGTGGAAATCCAAACAAGAAGAATTATGACAAGAAAACGCCCAAGAATAAAATATATTATCCGAATAGAAACGTAGCTTGGCTTGTTTTGGAAGACAATTTAGAGGAAGGAATAATAGAAAAGAGAGAAAAGGGAATATCAGTGTCAAGAGTTGGAGTTCGTCTTAAAGTAAAAGTAGTTGCTTAGCAAATGGGTTTTAAAAACTTCTTTGGAGTCCCTAATTGGTGCTTCGAGTTCACGAAAAGAAAGAAATTATCCGTCAGAACCAAAACAACAGTGAGCCAGGAGCTTCCGGTGAACTGGCTTGAATATAAGTTTCTTTTTGAAGTACACATCTAAGAAAATAAAAGAAAACAAGTTTTCACAGAGGGCAAATAATTAATAGGGGGTGAAGTGCCCCTTGCTTTTGTCTGTACTCCGAGTAGAAGTGTTTAATCAACAAGCGAAAAAAAAATATTTCTCTGCGTTAACAACCGAGAATAAAAAGATTTCTTTTACTTGTTTTTTGGGTCGAGCCCCCCATGGAGAGAAGTTAATCTCTCAGATTATTTTAAAAGAATCACAGTTCAGAAAATAAACTACTCTAAAAGGGGTCGTTATCTGCTCCAACGAAAAAGGACGGATGTGCAAAGAAGTAATATTGTTGGTTGAGGGAAATTTAATGAAAAAAAAAAAAGGTGCTTTTTTCCAAACTCGGTGATTTATTGTTCTGGATTCATTACGATCTCTTTAAGTCGATTCCACAAAAAAACTTAACACTGATTCTAAGTGATACCAGGTGGGTTTAAAAAAATTTTCAGCCTCGGGATCTCACCACCAATTACATTTTGAAGCACAATCTACGAAAACAGTGGGGAAAACGGATATGGACTCCATTCCTTCAAGAATTGCGTATGAATGAGAAGAGATTCGTATGAGCACATTACCCTGTGGGTCGGTAAAGTATGGCAATAAATATAAGCTGATACGATCATATTAGGTTTCATTAAAATGACCATAATATAAAAAGAAACGAAGTTAATGTTGTTGAAAGAAGTGATTCAGAACAGAAGAATGGAAGTGGCATTCATGATCCTATGGTGAGAGAAGGTTTTGAAAAAAAAATGTAGTTTATTTTAATTATAAGATTCTGCTTGCTTATCTGATTTACGCATTCCCTTTTCATAATATGGTTATTTATGGTGATATTCAAATTTTACTGAACTTGTAAGAAAAAATGTCTATTAGAAATCTACAGAGTTCGTTTTTGACGTTCAAGTTAAGATAATTATTTATTTATATATTACTGTTTGTAGTTATGTTCTAAATATTATAAAAAGTTATCAATGAATTTTTTTCATTATTATGAAAGAGAATTGTTGAATAATTGAATATTAACCTCTTACCAGTGTCGCCCGAATCCAGTTCGGGCAACTTCTACGTGCAGAATTTGTGATGCCTCCCGAACTGACTTCGGGCAGGAGAAAAATTAACGTTTCTATTTTGTGAAGCCCGAGCTGAGTTCATTTCTACTTTAGGATACTTAATCCACTCTTTTCCTAATAGATGGCATTAGCGGTTATAGTTTTTACCGATTACGACTTCAGTCAAGGGAGGGAAAATGTGGGTGGTGTCAGATAAATTAAGACACACTTGGATTGATAAACAAAGGCAGAGTTTCGCTTTCTCGTTTAGTTTCGGATGTTTTTCAGTAAGTTTTTTTGCAAATATTTTTCTTTTTTTGCAATGTCCGATTCACACACCGATGTGGAGTACAGTTTAGGTATTTTTAATTAATTTGGTGTTAATTTTAATTAATCCATTAATTAATTAATTTTTAATGAATGGGTATATTTAAAATTTAATTTTTGTAATAAAAAAACATTTTCTAACTTTTATAATAATATAAAGAACAAATTTACACAGACAAAAATTTTTCCATTTTTGGTCCATTTTTCTGAAACATGTGTCACAGTTAAGGGGTTAAGAGCGATGTTTCAGATTGCTAATAGCGGCATATATGGTGGTGCCGATCTATTTTCATTTTTTTAGTCAATTGTCATGTAGGCGGCGTATACAATGGGACGGTTTGTCTAACCAGTAAAAATTTGTTCATCGAACTTGACAGCAAGCTCTGGATACAGAGATTACCATGATCCAATATAACACAATTTATTTTAAATAAAAATTTCGAAAGTTAAGTAAATCAGGTAACAATAATTTAAAAAGGCCGTTGAAGACAAATACGATAGCCAACCGCGAAAACTTCATTTGCAACAAAAAACATCTTTGCCATCAACCTGCCAGAACCTCCGTCGCCAGGTGAAATGATCTTTTTCCTGTTCCATTTCCTCATTTCATTTCTCAGTCACAGTTTCAGAATTTCTGTTGTAGATTTACTAGGTGGTCGCCTCGGCAGCACAATAGTAAGGAGGCCTTAGATATTTCGTCAGATCCTTACTTACCCCGCAATTACGGTGTCGCTTTCATAAAATGTAACTTATTTTTTACTGATGCATATTCTGTAACTTTTGTAAAATAGTAATTTATTCACATATTACGATTTTCTTTCAAACATAAGAGGGAATACGATATCAAAGTTCGACAGTGATTACAAATTTAACTAGCATAGTAACGAACTGTGCTTCAAAAAGAATCATAAGTTCAAGTCCTGATTTTCTTTAAGATATATTGTGATGAATAATAAGGGATTCTGTTCATTTTAAAAAACGTGACACAAAATCTTGACATTTTGAAATATGGAATTTAAAAGAGTTAATTTTAAACTCTCTCTGGAGTCGTTTTGTCCTCAACTGTGGCTCATAGTTCTTTGCCAAAACACGATGCACCTTTTAGTGAGACATTAATTTAAAACAAAATTAAATCTAAGTTTAATAGAAGATGAAAATTTTCTCAGAATAGAATTTTGAAGGAATGTGAAACATGTTTAACAAAATAATTAAATATAATTTTAAAGGGACTTAGTACCTTACGAAATCAAAAGTAGAACATTTTGACAAACTTTTTTCGATTCTTCATAAAACAACAATTTTTGCTCATTTCAGTATAAAACTTTGCCAGTTTGTGTAATAAAGTGCATAGTTTAAAATATTGGGTCAAGTTTTGCTATTAAATCAATACATTTTCTTATACAACATGAAATATGCTTACAAAAATTTAAGAAATAAATTAGCTTACCTTACGTTATCCACAAGATAACATTTGAAAGATGTACAGTAGAACCATAATTCTTATACCAAATTAAAGCTAAACAATGGACTTATTCTGTAAACCTCAAATTTTAAATTTATCTTGCATTAAAAAAAAATTGAAAAATTAAAAATGTTTTCAAGTTTGTATTTAGTAACTTTTTTTTTTCATGTATCATGTTATAAAATAAAATATAATCATCTTATTAACAAAATTGAGGTTCACAGAATAAAAATTTACAAGTACAATATTCATGTGAAATTTAAAAGCTCTGCATGCAAAAGATTTTTTTTAATCCTGTGGGAAAGTGTGAAAATAGCAAACTGAGAAAAAGAGGTTTGTTTACATTGCATTACATAGAACAAGCCACTTTAGACATTTACATTTGTTGTTGCAAATGACGTAATAATTGTCGGATTTTGACGCGGTTTGTTTTAATATGCTCCTAACATTCAGCACCATTTTTTTAAAATCAAATTTGAAAAATCGAATTTTTGAAGGTGCAAAGGTACTAAGTCCCCTTAAGTATCTTAAGAAAATATCAATAATTATATAAATAATATAATTTCAGACTAGAACTTGAATTAAAATATTTCTTATATTTTCTTTGGAAAATTTTTATAGACCTTTTAGAATAATTAGTATAAAAAAATAGTACTATAAATAACATATTTATTTTAAGAAAGTTATTAATAAAATGATAATACAATCTATATAATTAGTTTTAGGAGACATTATTAATTAAATTTTTACTAATCATAAAATGGTAATGGAAGATAAAAATAGATAAAATATATAATAATAAATAACAGGTAATATGGAACAAAAATTTGCATAGTTCCTAATACATCACTTATGTAAGCTGCTATCAATAATGCTGATATATGAGTTATTCCATTTTTGGATTTTTGTGTTGTTCAATTACTTTTGAATATTAAAAGTGAAAATATAATGTTTATGGTGTGTATAAAGTGTCACTGTTTGCTGTCAAGGACATTTTAATCGGTGACAACACATCTTTATCATCTAAAAGTAAAATGTAAATATTAAAAAAAATTTAACTTGAAGTAACAAATTCTGATAAAAAAAAACATTTATATAATTTTCAAAGTAAATAAAACAAGCTCAACATCACAGAAAGAGCATCAAGCATAGAAAATAATTCATTTATAAAACTAAAGAGTATCTAAGAATGCTTTAAGAATATGCTAATACTTTCGAAAGAGAAATGCCGAGTTCAGAAAGGGGAAGAATATTTCAATATCTCAGAGTTGTAAATAAAACAGGAAACTGCTTCGATGGAGGAAACTGAAACATTAATCTTAATCATAATATTCAAACTTAAAATCTTTTGAGCATTGTGATTAGATCGTTTTATGTTTGTGCAAGGTTTGATGAGCGGAAAGTGATTCAAATTATTTTATCAGTTTCAAAGGAAAGATACTAGGTGATGCATCAATGCATCCAAACTGTGGGTAATTTTCAAAGAATTAATGCATCTGAAAGGGAAATATATATTACTGTTGGTAGCTGTTTTAAAAAGTTTATTTTTGAATTGTATGTTTGCTTTTCTCCAGTTAACAATAAATTAGGCACATAGACCCAATTCAGACCAATAACAAGCATTTATTGTTCAAGAATAATTATTGGATTTTATTTTCATAGTTATAGACATTTTGAAGAGTTTCAAAAATTATTAAATTTTACAATTTATAAATTTCATTAAAGAGTAGTTGCTGTGTTATTTAATTCAAATTTCTTGGTATAAGATTCTAAGTTCAAAATTTTAAGTATAATATTCCACTATAAGAATAGAAATTTATGTTAATGACAACTAGTCAAACCGATGAAAGAAATTAGAGAACCTAACAACTGATTGCAAAATGCATTAGCAACTAATAAATTTTGTATTCGTATACATTAAACAATTACAACAGTTAATGCCACGTAAATAAACATTAAAAACTATGGTAATACCTTTCACAGTTAGAAATGACTTAATAGTATTTCTGAACATCTGAAAATAATCTCATTTCACATGTCGTGGCGTCATAATAACAGTATAAGATTCTCCACTAAGAATTCAAATTTATGTTAATGACACATTATGAAACTAATTATTTTAAGGCATGATTGAAAAATAATGCTTCCATGGCCAAAACTTTTTATTCGTCACCATATTTCACGATTCTTATTATACATGAAGTCTATATATATTTTCTATGTAAAGGAGTATTCACTTATTGACATATTCCCCATGCCTGTCCCCGCGTGATTAGTCTCGCATATCTGCCGGAGAAGAAATCCGGCGGTGGTTGGTGACACCGTTCTTTAATGGAAGCTTTCACATCCACGTCAAAATTAAAATGATCGTTAAGATGCTCTTTAACATTTAGGAAGAGGCAAAAGTCGTAATGTGCAATATCGGGCGCAACAAGTCTTCTCCGTTTCAACCTTATCTCTATTTAGATCCTCATCTCCTTCAATTTTCAGCAACCAAACGATAGGGTTTTTTTATTGAATAACAAACAACGTCCCTGTGTATCACTAAGTATCACACATGGTTTACAGAAGTAAGTATATAACAGTTTATTACAGTAGACAAAAACAACAAAAACATGTGACAAAACAATGTACAAATAAAAATTAAGAAGGAATATAAATATCTTCAATATATTTGATAAAAAGAACAAAATAACTTTTACTAGAAATTAAATTACTAAAAATTGGAGGCCAGTTATGTTTAATTCCTTCAAAACTAATTTAAGAATATTTCTCTGTGAGACAAATTTTGAACATAGAAACAGAATGTGCTCAATGTCCTCATCACCTCCGGCACTGCAGTTGAAATTGTATTTTTTACTGCCATCAGTAAAAACCGTGATAGGGAATTCTTCCTGATACAATCATAATGATAGGGTTAAAAAAACAAATTAACTACACAAAGAATGCATGTACCTTAATTTTCAAGTGTTTTTAAAGATGAGTATAAGTATAAAAACGTTATGCTCAAGTAGACTTAACTTTTCATTTGAATTTCGAATAAATAAACAAATTGCAATAGTGCTCCAATGTCTTAATCATTTAAGAGAATGCTGAAATTCCTCATTATAAAACATGAACATTTTAATGTAATCTGTTTCTGCTGCTTTCTAAAAGGTACTGTTTAAATTTATATTGAATTTGAACCTATACGAAGTCTTAACAGTATTTCTTATTATTAAAGAACAAAACTTTCTTTCCTTTTCTTTAACATCTGTTGTGCATTTTTCATTTTTAACGATTTTCACAACCTAAAGTCCCGACAAAAAGAATTCAACACTTTTAGGAGTTTTTAATGTATCTGTTTCATAATCGGGAATTTCTAAGAAATAATTTATCAAAAAAATTCAAAATTGTATAAAGTATTCATAAAATTTTAAATACTTTTAGCTTAAGAGAATTATATATGACTTGGATATACGATAAAAATGTTTGTAAGCTTTTCATATCAAATTTATTTTTCTTGTTTAGAAAAATGAATAATTTCGCATTTGTGATCTAGGGTAATTGATGGAATGAGTATCAATAAAAATCCGCTTCTAAGTGTTTCTCGAGAATTTAAGAATTATTTTAAACATTTTATAAATATTTATGATACCGAAAGTGAAAATTTCAGCAGTAATGAATTAAAAACATTTTTCTTATTTTCATTATTCTCAATATTTTGTTAGATTCGTTTATAAAGTTAGAAGTGTCTTAAATTGCTTTTAGACTATATTTATTTTTCAAAGTTTTTTAATCAGAAGCTTATTAAAGTAATTGAATTTAAAAATATTTTCTGCAAAATATATCAAGATAAAGGTAATGAATATAATATTTAAATATCGAATATCTGAAATATTATTTTTTACTTTAAAAATGCGATTCTTTTTCTACATTCTAACAACTTTCAAGAATTTTCGATAAATTTTACACCAGTAAATAGCTCTTTACACATTTTGGTTCTGAGCGAATTTAAATATAAAATCATACACGTAATTAAAAGTATTAGAAAATCATAAGAATTATAATTATTGAAATAAGATAATTATATAAATTCCAACTAATAAAATAAGATAAATATTAAAAATTATAAAATTGATGAAATAATATACTCAGGATAGTTATAATTAATGAAATAATATAAAATTGAGAGCTATAGTTAATAAAACAAGATAGCTATAAAAGTTTAATGAACAAAATATAAAATTAATTGATTACAATTAATTATTTAAAGTAGAATATTCATAAAATGTAAAAAATGCTTGAACTGTAAAAATAATCTGAGATACAGGAACAAAGTGTTTAAAATAATTTAAATAATATTTAAAAAAGTAGTAAAACTATTTATAGCGAAATTTGAAATGTGTGCACTCATTAATTGTTATTTTGTAACTATTTTAATTCTTTTTCCATATTTTTTGTTGATTTGAGTTTTTTTTTTTATCTTCTTAATTCTTGTTCTTTATTCATTAATTTTTTATTAGGGCAAAAAGATTTAGATAGCTATATATGATATTCTACATAATTTTTTCATTTTATCGCTCTAGAATGTTGTTTACATAAATAATTTTTATTATAAAATACATCTCTATGTACTAATTGTGTTCAGAAACCAATTGTTCAATAATAATAAATGTAAATGATATTTTTGTTGAATTTTCAACATTTTTTCAGGGAATAAATTTTTATCTGCTGTTTCGTTCGACTATAATTCGATATTCGTTTTGCTTTTTAATAAATAAAATCTTGCGATACTGAAAACTGTAAATTTTTTTTTCGAAATGCTCTTCAAATTAGAATATGTAAGGCACGTCTATAGGCAACAATTCCGTACTACGTGATTGGTTCTCAATAATAATGTTGTTTTCATTTTGTTTTACATTATACATACTTCAACCAATTGTGAATGAAAAATCTGCATTCCCTTTTACATTACTACGGGAAGTTAGACTATATTACTTCCAAGCTGAAAATCTATTGTGATATTAAAGATGAAATAATATATTCAAGATAGCAAGTAAAGAGTTCACTAATATGGATAAAGGTGACTTTGGCGACAGACTTGGCGACAAATAGCATCTCAAAATATCGCCAGATCACCAAACTTGGCGACAAAATTAGATGCATCAAGACAAATCTAGATTTGTCTGGAACGGTTATTGAAAGTATTTATATGTGAGAGACTATGCGTGTCAGTTTCTCAGTAAATATGTGCTTCATGTTTGTGTGTGCATAATATTGTGGAATTATGTATTTTGCATTAAAGAGTTAGTTGATTATGTGAACTTTGTTCATTGTGTATGATTTGGTGCTAACTGTATTTATATGGGTATAAATTATTTTCTCTTACAAGGAAATACAGGGTGATTATAATTAAAGTTAAAGTTTCAAAACTCTGTAAAAAAAGAGCGACTGATCACAATGACGTCAAATTTGAACGGAATATTATTGAAGAAGGGGGGAAACGTATGGCATAAGAAAAAAATAGTTCCACATTTTAGCAATAGATGGCGATGAAAGTTTCAGAATATGTAAATAAAAATACCTGTAATGCGTACGACTCATTTCAGTTGTTATAAAAACGCTGGGTACACAGCTTTTCCTCGTTTTGCGTCTGAGAAGTTCGCCATAGCTGTTTCACTGAAGGACCGCGCTCTGCTTCTAAAGCTTTTTTACAAGAACAATGACTGTGCACCAGTAGCTCTGCAGAAGTTCCGGACACTCAAGAGTATTAAAAAAAGGCGTTGGACCAATGACTGCCAATGATCTGGAGAAAATGATTGAGAATTTTGATAAGACAGGCTCTTTTGATGTGCAATCTGGGAGAGGGAGGAAAAAAATTGATTCGTCTGTCCTTGAAGAAGTGGCAACATCAGTGCAGGAAGAATCGAACGATGGTGTGCAACCGTACAGTGCACGGGAAACATTGGACATTGCCAAACATTGGACAGACCTGGGAGCACGTTGCATAAAATTCTACGAAATATCCTTCATAGCTATCCTTACAAAATTAGCCATGTGCAGGAATTGTTTCTTTCTGACCTGAAAGCAAGAGAGAATTTCGCTTTAGAATTTCTTGCTCGCAGGGAAGTGGACAATGAATGGCCGTGGAAAATTATGTGGACAGACAAATCCCATTTCCATCTGACTGGATATATCAATGCACAGAATTGCCGAATATTGGCAACAGGCAATCCACTTGCAACTCAGCCAGTACCACTTCATCCTTCAAAGGTCACTGTGTGGTGCGGGTTTACGGCATCGTTTATCAAAGGGTCATATTTTTTCGAGGAAACGGGTTCTTTTTTCTGTCCTGTTACCGTTACCGTCACTGGTCAACGCTATGAGTGTCTTTTGCACAATCACGTCATTCCAGATCTTCAACAGCGTGGATGTGTGGATGAGATCATTTTTATGCAAGATGGCGTTCCTCCGCACATTGCAAATCCTGGATGTCCCTATCACCTGATCTTAATCCGTGTGGCTTCTGGCTGTGGGGTTATCTGTAAGATGTTGTGTTCAGTGCCCCGATTGCACACTTAGCTGAACTGAAGGCACGCATTGCGCAACACATTCTGAACGTGACCCCGGAGACACTTCGATCAGTTGAGGAACATGGTGTTTCTCGAATTTCATCTTGTTGCACACAACGGTGGGCATCATATTGAACATGCTTCCAGTCTCGTGAATTTTAAAAACTGATTTGATCGAGGCTTTTTATGTGGGTTTTGGCCTCAAGACAATTAAAAACTGATCTTTCCCATCCCATGTGATATGATCTTTCCGTGGTGGATGAGCTTACGTGACCAACAATATCACACTGAACAGTACAGTTGGTTTAAAGTGTAACTTACACCTTAGCCGGTGATTTACGATTCATTTGTCATTTGTAATTGAACCCTTTTAAATTATGATGCTTACAGCACCATCTGTTGTTAAAATTTGGAATTATTTTTTTTCTTATGCCATATGTATACCTCATTCTTCAATAATATTCCATTCAAATTTGATGTCATTCTGATCAGTCGTTCTTTTTTTTTTACAGCGTTTTGAAACTTTAACTTTAATTATAATCACCCTGTACATTACATTTGCTCGAGCCTCAGAAAAAAAATCGATTTAGTCTGAAAGAATCTGATTGCATAGACTTCAACTACATTTGAAAGTTGTTTAACCACATAACGATATTTTTTAAAAGGAAACTTTTCCTTCAGCATCCAGTTTGAAAGGAATAAAACTATAATCAATTTCTAAAGAAATTTATAAGGACCTTACGAGTGTAAAATAAGATGAAATTGATGTCTCTGACCTATTTTCATTTTATTCCAACGACATCTATCAAAAACTCAATTTGTGCTTAGCCTCAAAAATTGAATATTTTTAATGTCAGTGAAAATGTTTAATTAACTTAGTAATATTTATGAATTACTTGAATTATAAAATACCTATACAATATTTGAACTATTATAATGCATATGAATTATCTGAATCATTATAATGTGTATACAGTTTGTTACATGCTTTAAAAACTAGTCGTAAAAACACATTATTGTGCATTTAAAAATAATGATAATGCTACTCAAAATAATGTTGATAATTACTGAACTTACTTGAATTATATAATATTAAGATTCCTCCCACATATGCATGAATGAACCTGATGGAAAGCTAATAGTTAAGCTTTTATGATACACTTTAACACATAAGTATAGATAATGTTATAGTCTTTCTCCCTCTCTTATATGTTTGAAATTCTAGTAGTTAATCGAAAATAGCTATTTACATTAAACATTACTATATAAGATCTGTTAATTTAGATTTTCGATTGAAGTTCTTTTAAAGTAGTATGAACTAAAGAAATTTAATTTTAAAGTTAACTATTTACCACAATACAAGCAAACAGTTTTGAGTTTAGTGTTTCTAAAATATGCCTGGTATTTGTCATTTCGAGACTAATCTTTTTTATTTTTGTAAATTGGTATGATATATCTCTTCATTTATCTGATAAATGGAAGATTTCTGGAAAACATTGGGAAATATTAAAGAATATAATTTCTTGTATTATCGATAATATTTGATTAACTTTATTTTTCAACTGTTTCACTGCTTTTCGATTGAAAGAGAGTATTGAAAATCAATGTATAAAAGTAAATAAAAGCCTAAAAGAAACACAAATAAAAGAAGAAAAAAGTTTTTAGCTGAAAAATATCTAAAGAAAATTATTTATTTTCAAGCAAAGCTTGTTAAGGAATCTCAAAGATAAGATTTATAATTTTTTTTCTTCTAAATAAATTTTTGTTTAGTGTGGCAAAAAATATTTTATATATGTTATCTAAGAAATTAACGAATTGTTTATTAATTATTAAAAGAGTAAATTCTTTTGCGGATAAATGTTGTACATTGTATTTAATATTATTTCATTAACGAAAATGAAATATTATGTGAAAAATAAAGCAGTTTTACATAGATAGTACCATAAATTCATACAGAGAAAATTTTGTACAATTTGAAGGAGTTTGTGTATTTAAATTAATTTTGTATGCAAGAGAAGGAATTATTTTCTCTAATATTTTCACATTTCCTTTTAATAGCAAGTAATCGGATTAAGTTTTAATAATGAAGGAGGAAATGGAAATTAAAACGAAGAACTCTGCGATAAAAAAAGCACTTTTACATCGATAGCCCGTAAATTTATGCAGTGAAAAAAATCATAAGATTTGAAGGGGTTTGCGTATTTAGCCTAATTTTGTGTGTGTGAAGAGGAATAGCTTTCTTTGTCATTCTCACTCTTTACTTTGGTAGCAAGCATTTGTTAAAAAATTTATTTATGAAGGGTAAAATGACAAAGAAAATGAAAAATAATGTGAAAAAAGGAAATTTTAAGTAGATAGTTCCAAAAATTCATACAATGAAAAAATAATTTAAATCTGAATAAGTTAGAGTATTCCCTATCGGTAGCAAACAGTTGCTGAAAATGTTACTGATGAGAAAATCTCTAGGTACTCAGGGCAATATAAGCGTACTAAAGCTTTATAAGATACTAAATGAAATAATCCATTAATTTCTTGATATTCTATAATTATTTTCTTGAATATTCAGTGTGATGCTGACATACAAGTAAATAGGTAAATCTATATGGTTAAACTTGCCGAACAAATCATTGAGCAAACCTTTGCAAAAATTTAGAACGTAGAAAAGAACAAAGAAAGAAGAAATAGAATCATTCTTTTCGAATTGCTCGCCCTCGTATGACAGTTTGAAGGTACAGAAGATTTGTGTGATCGTTCTTCTCTGCGGTGTGTCATGATTATTGTTCATATATTACTTTAGTTTGTATCCCCACTCTAGATTCGCAAATGGAAACTGTAAGGCTGTTAACCTTTTTCAACTTCATGGATTCTTTTTGTATAAGTTGAAGACTCTAGACCGGTTCCCCATCCCATGAATCCTTTCAATTTCTTCTATCTGGCAATATTGTTAAGGATGTTTAAAACAGTATTGTAAGTATATGTAGTAAAATATATTGTGCAATACTGTGTTAAAGGAGCTTCTTTGTAAATATATAAGTTTGGCAATTTTTGAAATCGCGCGAAGCGGTTGGGCTATACTGCATTTTCCCCAATTAAATTTAATTAAATGAATTAATATTTGAAAAAGCTGCATTAACATTAAGTGTCATCCACTACAAGTTTAAAAAAATGTATTTGAACCTGAGTGGATGAATAAAAAGTAAGATATATATATATATATATATATAAAGAGAGAGTGAGAGAGAGAAAGAGAGTGAGCAAATAGTAGGCATTTTAAACATACGTTAGGAGTTATTACTTTTTGCAGAAAATAAAAGTGATGTGATTCATTTTCTTATGCGAGTTCATGAACATGCTGATATATATTTATGGAACCTTAAGCGGTCCATGAAACTTAATTAAGTATTTCCATTCTGAAGGAAAGAAGTTATTGATTGTGTAAGAGATAAAAGTAAGGATACCCCCCCCTCCGCTATGTACAAGGTATCGATATTTCGTGTTAAAATGTCCAAAATTGTTTTAAGTACCAGAAATGTTTAATAAAAATTTCTATATTATACATAATACACAATAATTTATATGCCTCATCAACTGTGATTTTTTTTTTCAATTTCTTCTTTATGAAATACCATTGTAAGAAATTTCTTATAAATGTATACTGTAAATGAGAGGGATGTCTCCCGAAATTAAAAAAGTACTGACATGCTTAACAATGGAAAAGCCTGAAAAAAGTAAAAATTCATTTATGTATGTCAAACACTATTTTCCCACGTAGTCGTCTTCCTTCTCAATGCGCTTTGTGAGACGAGGGATGAGTTCTTTTTATACCTTCGTCAAGAAAGTCTCCCGCAGCCTTTTTGGCTCATTGTTTGATGAGATTCTGGACCTCATCGGAGATCGAAAACCTTTCTCCTCTCTTAACGAACCTCAGAGGGGGGAAAATTGAAAAATATGAAGGTGCCAAAGTTAAGAAATATGTTGATTTGGCAATATCTCACACATTTTTGTTAGCTAACTCTCAAATACGATTAGTGTTTGAATTTTTGTTTGTGATTTATTTGTTTGAATATTCTTGAGGTGGTGGCTGGTTCGGGTTGCGTGTTGGCCCATGTGTTTACGTAATATTGCCGTTTATCCATGTATGTGTTTGTATATGTGTATGTATGGTTTGTAGCCTTATAATAATAACTGCAATAGCCAATGATTGTAATAATAATAATAATGTTTGTAATGTAATGGCCAGCCAGCCAATGTTTTGTAATATCATAATAACCAACCAACCTTAATGTTTGTATGTATAATAATAATATTATTATCCAACAACCAATAGTTTGTAATAATAATAATGTAATGTTTTGCCTGTAATAATAATAATATCTTTAATATTAATAATAATAATAATATGTATATGTATGTCGTTTTGTAATACCAATAATAGCCAATAATATGTAATAATAACCAACTGACAATAATATTAGCCAACAGCAATATATCATAATGTTTATGTAATATTCAATAATAATAATAGCCAACAATAATAATAATAATAATGTTTTATGTATAATATAATAATATGTATGTATATAATAACAATATATGTATGTGTTTATGTAATAACCAATAGTTTGTATATAATAATAATAATAATAATAATAATAACTGTAATGTTTGTAATATATAATAATAATAGTAATAATAATAATAATAATAGCCAACCAATATATAATAATAATAACTTAATAATAGCCAATAATGTGTATATATTC
>BMAW01108868.1:38108-100054 GCA_019974015.1 Nephila pilipes | reverse complement strand
ATATATACATAACTCTTTTTATTCCACGTTAAATACGTTCCTTAGGAAACCGTGCAAAAAATCGTGTAAGATGAAAAAATTCTAAATATTTTCCCAAGAAACCGTGCAAAAAGTATTAATGAAATCCACGTTACATATTTATAAAACAAAAACAATTCATTTTTGTTACAAAAAGAAAATTAAAATTAATGAACTGTGAAAATTCAGTAATTAGCTACGTTCAACATATAAAAAAATTAAATTAAAATTAAAAATACTAACTGATAACGCTAACTTCAACGTTACTTGTTAACAAGCGTGTACATTTATACGAATTAGATTAACTATACTATCATCAGTAGATATGTCAAAAATGTCTAGCAAAACTGTTGGCTCTGATTTCAATGAAGAATTTCTTGCTTTTTTAGCGGCCTCTGTTAATTTTTTGTTCTTGTTGTTATAAAATCTGTTATAAACAGTTACTTATTTGGTTTCTCAAGTTGCTTATATAATTCTTGATATCCTGCTACACGAAACTTAAGATTAAGTTGAAATTTTAATGCGCCCTCTATGTCAAGATCACGAGTAGTAGGACGTTGTTTCATACTTGTAGCAAATTTCAAGCCCTCGCGAATTAAATCAGCAGCTAATAGCTGAACTTCAACTTCGACTTCGTCATTATCGACTTCTTAATTATTTTTATAGAATGAATGATACGTACTTACAATGAAACAAATTTTTTGCACGCATTTTTTCTTTCTTTGCCAAATTTCGAGAATTTTGTTGGTTACAGTCGCCCCCTTTTTCCAGCGTAATCCGAATTTCTAGGGGAATGGCCGAAGAATGAAACGTTCTATTCAAATCGAAGTACAACGAAATAAAGAGAAAAGTGATTTTAAAATTCGGATATTTCCCATAACTCCAGAATACAAAATAAACAAGCCATGAAGTAGACCAAGTCACTCAGACATATGTGGGCATAAACCTACCGTTTTCTGATTACTCGGTCAAAATCAGAATAAATTTTTTTGCTGGGTGGAGTTTCATGTTGTAACAAAAATTTCGAGTAAAAATGAATATTGATGAACCATATTATTTCAAAATCGTATAAAAAAAGAGTTGGGTGTACTTTCAAACTTGAGTAAAAAAAATATAGAAAAACTACTTACAATGCACACACGCACATGTACACATCGCCATTTCTCTCTCACACACACTCATTCATACACATACATATATATATATATATATATATATATATATATATATATATATATATATATATATATATATATATATATATATAATTTGACTAGATTTGCACTTTTGTTTATTTTGTGATAAATATTTTTGCAATATTTCTTGTTTTCTTTTAATTATATTTTATGTTCTGTTTTTTATTGTGGTCATGTAACTTTCTGGTTTTATACTTTTATATTAAAAATATGTTCATTTTTCTTCTACAATCTAAAAAAAATTATGTAGGTAGCCTTAGTAATTTTAAGGAATTATTATTTAATTAACTTAGCTTACATATATTTTTAAATATATTTCACCTATTTAAGTATTTTTAATGAAATATTAATTTATATAGTTCCACACACACAACAGACATACTTACTAACTTATGACCTCTTGCCAGTGTGATGTTAATTTGTAAATTCTATTTTTGGAAAGTATCTCGTGTTTAGAGGTGAGGAACATAAGGCGTGCTTGGTTGACATCTGCTGTTAGTTTGATTTTTTTTTTCAAAATTTTTGCTTCGAAAGATACATTTGGTAATCGAATATGATGAGATTTTTATTGAACATCATCGACCTCTTCTCCTCGAATGTCTTGCGTAAATTATCCAATTGCTGAACAATATGTTCTCCTTATTTAGACTTTCATTAGATTTCAAAAACACGTAAAGTATTAGTCTTTGGATGTCTCATCATGCCCACAGTATTGTCTTATTCACTCTCAATCTCGGTACAGAGGAAGTGGGGGCAGATTGTCAGAGCTTCCGATTTTTTCATCTCCCCCTTAGGATGCTTTCCTAAGTAATCCGTTTTTCATTAACAGTTATCATGAATTCCTGGAAGGGTTAGTAATCGTTCCGAGTAAGCATATATGAGCACGTGCTGACTCAGTTTCACAATTTTTCTTACTTAACTCATGAGGCACCCATCTGGAAAAATTGCAAATCAATCCGAATATAATTTCGGAAATTATATACCGTTCAATAAATAGTATTAAATGTATGAAGAACATATTATTTCCCTTCAATTCACAAACGGGCAGAATTTTCTGTTAGACGTAATATAGTATGTATAAACATATCTTACTACTTTCAAAACTAAATATGTGGTTTCTGAAATTTTTGAGGATGTACTTCTGAGCTACCTAAGTACAAAAAATTTAAAAGATGTTTAGGAACAAATAACTCAACAATATTCATTACGATTTCTACATTGCATTTTCCAAATGTGTGTTAACGATTGCAATAATACATAGAGCAAAAAGCAGAACAGCAGTTTTAAGATTTTTAGAGAAAGAGACGTATATCTGTATGAAATAATTGAAATGCAATATAGCTTCATTTCAAGTAAGAAGTCAAAGTATAGTCTTAAGATTTTTTGGTTTTAAAATTGCCACCAAAACATTCATGGTTAAACACAAAAAAAAGGTAAAAAACGATTATAAATATATTAAAGCTTCTGATTGGTTAGAACTTATTTATATTTAAAAACATACGAATCGAAATGGGGCTCAAGCAATGCTAATAAATGGATAAAAAAATTTTGAAAAAAAGATAAGAAAAAAATCTCATTTTGTTTTGGAGTTTTCAGTAGTAACTTTTTCATTTACGAAGAGTTTATTTGCATTTTTTTCTTGCAGATCATAACGCTTTTTCAACTGCAATGCAAAACACGTATGTTTTCAATTAACTCCTCTGTGTTTTTGAAATTCACTCTATCGAAAACATTACCTTTGAATTAAAATCTTTTTACACCCCCATCTATTGGCCATTTTGGTTTCGTGAACGTAATGCTAATTCTATGAAATTTATACTCTACCATCCTCAAATGTTTTCCATTTTATCTTTTTGAATGCCGAAAAAATGCATCCAAAAGTGTTAAAGCTAGTGAAAGTTTCTGTAGAATTACATTTTCCTCACTGATTTTTTAAACATAGTTTTACCCTTATTTTAATAATTCGTTTGAGAATTTTCTGGTCTTTAAAACATTCTAAAATATTTTAAAAAAATAGCAGAAAAACATTTTTTTAGAAACCTTCATTATTTTTGGATGCTCTTTTTTGCATTCAAATAAATAAAATAATATATATTTTAAGAAATAAGTAGAAATTCTGTAGGACCAATATTAGATTGAAGAAATCGAAATCATTGGTAGACATTAAGATATATGTATAAGTAGATTAGAAACACAAAAAGTATTTATATTACTTTTCTTTTAAATTCTTACACAAATTCTTTCAAGATATTTTTCCACAATATGTTTTTTTTATCCTTGACGTACATATGTAAGATATGCTTGATTAACTAGAGTTTATTTTATGATATACTTCCTTTTACTTTTCAGAATCTGTGAAAGAACCATGTGAAATAATATTGATTGGTATTGGAATTAAAAGAGAAAAACTATTAATTAATATTTTCGATAAAAATAGGTCCATAAAGAGAACATTTAGTTTCTCCAGTTGCTATAAAAATAATTTTCAATTTTGTTTTTAATTATTTATAATGATTTATGATATGAATTATAATTATAATTAATTATAATTAACGGAAATAATTATAATTTTTAAATAATTATGACCCTTATTTTTATTAGAAATGGTTTCAAATCGTTATCATTTTACTCTACTTCGTTACTAAAGAGCAAGGTGTAAGATTTTAAAGATTCTCGCCAATTTTGGCGGTTTCAGCGATGTTGGAATTATATTAGTAATTTCTTGCAGTAGTTGGAAAACTGTAGCTGTATGTATGATATCACACATATGTATTTTATTGATCTCGAAAGTTGCCACACTGTATGATAATATGGGATAATTGTTTATATTTTGATCTTTTCATTTCCGTGCAATCATCTCGTGTAATTGTAAATTAAAAATCACGCCTTTTAGTAATTTTTGGAATATTTATTTTTGCAGGAATTAAATTAATTCCAAAATTATCTAAAATAATTCGAAAAAGTCATTTTCGAAAAATATATGAATATCAGACGGTGCAACATTTTGGATACAGTACTAGAACTTTGTTGTTATAATAACTCTGTACAAAATTTCTCATTTTTTTTTTTCGAAAAAAAAAAAAAAAATCATTGAGAACGTTTTGTATAGAGCTATAAGTAGAATTTGCCTATTCTGAGGATTATAGAGTCACTTACATGATTTCCAACGAAAAATAATTTCACCAGCATATTATACCAGTGATGTGCTCTGTGAAAACCGAAAAAGAAATTTCGTCAATAAGTGGTGCTATGGCATGTATATGGCAATTTTTTCAATTTTGCAGTTAAATAAATCTATAAAAACGCTTTTAATGCTATTAAAATTAAAATTTTTTAATTCAGTAAGCTCAAGAGCCTTATCTATGCTCCAAACAATAGAAGGGGGAAAAAAGATAATGTCATGGTCTGATGCAATTTGCATCAACAAACAAAGATAAAAATATGTCACTTTGTAACGGCAAGCAAACAAAAATAGTATAACGCATGCTGAATGAAAATTTCATTATTTTCAAGTATGAATTCTATTCTGAAAATAGTATTTTCTACCACATAGCATAAAGTTTCCTGTGTGATTGGATGAAAAGCGTAATATTATCCTTCAGATCAGAAATCTGTCTTTGGACACAGAATCTTTCAAAATTCCCACATCCAAAAATTGGAGGGTGTAAGATCAAGTGATCATAGTGGCCATATTATCTGAAAATACTGACTTTTTACTCGGTCTTGCTTGAAATGGCGTCTTAAGAAAATTTGGACCGAGCGAATAGTATTAGAAGATGCACCGTCTTACATAAAACAATATTTTGAAGGCAGCCATGCTATTGCAACTCTGGAATAAAAAACTGGACCACATATTGCGATATTTGATCCCATTTACAGAGCGTACAATGTAGCTTGTGGGTGTTGATTCCTTAAGAAATATGGTCTTATCAGGAAAGTAAATTGTTTGAATTTCTTTTTTTTTTTATATGAAGTGTGTTTAAGAATTTTGATATTGTGACATCACTGCTGCCAAGTAGTTTGTCAAAGATTTGAATAAAGGATGTATCTTCTTCAGTGTTTTTAATGTAATTAATAAACTCTAATGAGCTATTTAGTTTTACAATAAACAATGTGCAAAAATTGGCTTAGATACAGACGCAGTGCTACCTATTGACGAAAATTGTAACAAATGTGCTCCCCTCCCCACCCCAGTTTTTACAGAGAGCATCAATCGTATTACATGCTAGTGGAATTATGTTTCGTTGGGATCCGTAGAACCAGCTCTGGAGCCTTCTGAATAGGCGAACAGTAATTTTAAAACATGTTGTACATAATATGAACAAATAAGAAAAGATATTTTTACACTCTGTATCAACATAATGAAATGTTCTTAATTTTAGGGGAAAAAAATCTCGATTTGACTAACTTAATGTCAATTGTGCATAAGTTTTGTATCAGAATATGCTAGAGAATTTGAATTCAAATGACTTTCATATTTATTCAATTAAAGAATAAATCATGAAGTTTTTCAAAGTATTATATTTATTTTGAACTTCTTTAATATTTAACTTTTATATTTCAAAATACATTGTTGCACTGTATATTATTATTGCAGTACCTAATGAGAAAAAGTACTCATTAATACTGCATCTAGTTAATAATGTAAATGCTTCTTCAATTTTTTTTTCATTTGTTTTCCTGACAATATATACTCCTGCATTGTTGCCGAGTGGATCTTTTCAACACAAAAGAGTCAACTGATATTGAGAACAAAAATTTTCAAATATTCTTATTTTACTTTTAAATTTAAGAAATCCCAGCTATGTGATATGTTGTGACAATTGTCAGAAGTTTAAATTTATCTGTCTGTGTGTAGTTATATTAAGAAATACATGCTTTGAAATTGCTTATTGATCTAATATAATTGTTTTATACGTAATAATCATGCTTTGTAATGTTATATTGTTACATAATGAAACTAACAAAACAGTTTGGAAGAATCTATTAATTTTATAGTTTACTTGACGCCCATCGTTAATATTACAATAATACTCATAATTGTCAATGGAAAGACCTCAATAAAGGGAATTCAATCATTGCTGATTTAAAAGATAGCCTTCATTTGTTTTGAAAGAAATTTGTGAGCATGAAAGCAGTATACATCTGGAAAACGAGTTCTATTTTTTTCGCCATGTTTTGTTAGTTTTATAGCTTTTGGAGGACTAACATTTATCACTTAATGCATCTTTATTTCTGGCAAGCCTTAAGAGGAGAAATCGTAATTATTTATTAACATAACACTGGAAAGCAACACGAGGGCTGTTGGTGACGGACATCCTAAAGAGGAAAAAAATAGCCTTAAAATCTCAATCTCATGGTTGAATAAATACTGCCAACTCGGATTTATACTGCATTTATTCCAAATTTTGTTACGTAAGTAAATACGAAGTTATTAGTAATCAAGAATTGTTAAATATATATTTTACGCTGTATTTCTTTCGCTTAAAATACCAAACGTTTTATAACTAAACACTTGCAAATTATTTGAATAAACAAACTGATTTTGGAGTAAATAATCAATGGAACTGATAATGTTATTTTTTTTCCGAATTAGACAGTTTTCAGAAAATTATTTTTAAAGAGGAAATCGTTCTTTTAAATAGGAAACACAGTCTTGAAAATTTTTATGACGAAATTGTGACATTTAATGTGATTCGAAGATAGCTATCAAATATAGCTTTTTAATCCACCGCTAAAAATACTTAAGGAATATTTTAAATAATGAGTAATTACGACTTCGAAAACAAAGATTTCAGTTAGTCTAGACAAGAGGTTTCTAATATCGCTTATGGAAATCATCAATCATCGTAATTTTAGAAAGGAATGTGTTCACGTTTTCGCGATTAATCCAAATATAAAAATAAAATTTATTGAATCATTAAGCTCATTGAAAAGAATTAATATGGAACTTATTAATTATATGAAATGCTCATCAATGAAATTAAGGGTATGTTTTAATCTGTTGTATTTAATGTGCTGTTAACTTGTCACTGTGTCTTCGTAAAGCGGTCAGTTGCTTGTGATATATGTATTGTCCTTGAAATTATTTAAGGATACTATTAGGATCTTGAATAAGTTCTCGCTGTTTTTTTTTTTTTTTTTGATAATTACTGCTTTATTTAAAATATGCGGTAAAAAGCATGTTATTCAAAGTGTTGCTCATCACCAGTCACTACTTTTTCCCAACGTTTCTGGCATCATTTGAAACCCACGTTGGAAAAGCGACACATTTTATATGTGAGGACCCATTCTTTTGGTATCTTTATAAGATTAGAAGTGCTGCTCAGCCAGACCATGGGCATCAATAGTGAGAATCGAAAAGGGCTGTGTCCGGTGAGTAAGATGTATGGGGCAGGACTTCAAATTTAAGCGTTTCCAAGTAGATTTTTACCGGTTTTGCAACAAGCGGAGGAGCGTTGTCATGTAACAAGATTATCTTGTCATATCTCTGCTCGAATAGCGGCCGTTTTTCCTTTAAGTCTCGGTTCAAACGCATCAATTACAGTCGATAGTAATCATCCGTGATAGTTTCATTTGGTTTGAGGTGCTCATAATAAACTACACCCTGATGATCCCACCATACGCAGAGATGCATTCTTTATATCAAAGATCAAAATAAATATTTTTGGAACGTCGGAATTAGTCTCTGCATGGCATTTCCTTCAGCGCATGCTCACCGTAAGTTTCAACAAGAACTCTATGTGCTTAAACTGCTGAAACTCATTGGCTGTACTTCCTTGATCTTAAATTACATGCACATGCTGTTGTCACTACTTTATTTATAACCTTCGTATTCAGGAAGAGACGTAGAAAATTGCTAAAAGTCCCCAACTTGTATAGCTTTGCGACACAACAGGAATAAAAACAACATTTGCACAAATTATCAACACAAACCGATTGCATATCATTACCGTTCAGCCTATCTGCTTAACCTATCAGACAAATCTCTAAAGTCTCTGCACTTCGAAGGTAGAAACTGACAGATTCCCTAGTATATTCTCTCATCTCAGGATATAAATGTATATTTATATTTTCTTTGCCATGTGTAACGTTACAATGAAAATTTCCGAAAATCTTTCCTAACGGAGATAAAGAGCAAGTTAGAGCAGTTCGAGAACTTTAAAATCGTCAACAAAATCATCTAGTGGGCCACCAAATCATCAAAATTGTCTCAAAGTTCGTTGCCAATGATGAGGTCATTGCTTAAGTCTTAGCCATCCGACGATACATCGTTAAATATATTTTTATTTATAAGAGTAAGATTGCAAGGAAGTGTCATAGCAGTTTTGTATCATATTAGTGATAATCATTACTCATAAACGCATTATATGGCAACAAGCATCACAGAGAGGTAGCGGACAATACAAACGAGGCTCGAGCAAAAGAAAAAGAATATCTCTCTATCCCAGGAAACTCTGCCGTTTTTTACATAATTTGAATGCTCAAGAAACTTCCAAGAGATCTTATTATTCAAAACTGTACGTTTATAAATATATTGGTTAATTATCCAATAGCATGATATTGCGTCATCAAGCGGACACTCTGTTATTTTGTTTCCGATGGATGGATATTTAAAATTGATCTAAAAAAAAGACGCACCAAGAAGTTGCCCGATTTTAATGAAATTTCGTACGCAAAGACATTTGGACCGGACATGCAATTAATTAAAATTTAGTGTCCTGTGAATGAATAGTGGGAGCTCCCTCCCCCAATCCGCATGACTTGAACGACAACTTGGCTATGGATGTTGTGGATTTAGAGAAAGGTGGAAATTCTGTTATAGGTTTTTTAAATTTCCATAAATTCTTCATAGGCATAGAATAAACATAAAAAACGTTTCATATATAAAAACTCTAAATATTCATGATATCTTGAAATAATATAACAACATGAAACAATATATTACAATTAATGTTAAAAGTAAAAATATATTTCACGCATAGGTATATAATTATGGTTAAGTTAAAAATTTTCTAAATAACTCAAAATTTTGATGAATTTTCTTTGGTTGATGGCATGGATGACGAGAAATATATCTCGTTTATTTTTCAAAACATCAATTTAAGCAAATATATCAAATATGTTCATTATTTCTTAAACACAATATTCGTAACGTAGAGCAACAACATTACAATCTGTAATTGTAAAAATTGAAATAGGTATGCTTACACAAGCATATTTAAATTATTGTAGTACATAACTTTTGTGTTTCTTTTATTTGTAGAAATAAATTTTCTTGAAAAGCCCAAAATAAATTTTGAAAATTCCTGGAAATACATTATAATATTCGTGATAATACTGAATTGTTCAAATCATTCAAAACATACCATATTTAAAGTATAGCAACATAATATATATGTTTCTGAAAAATACTGCACCACATTTATATAAATAAACCAAAAATTTATTACAAACAAAAAAAGTTTTTTAAGGAAAATTTAAGCTATAAATCAAACGAAGATTTTTGATTTCTTTCAATGAACTAGTCCGAAAGAATTTATTTGCATGCATTTTAATTTCCTTCTTCAACAGGAAAAGTATGATAAATTCAAAACAAACCAAATCACACTTGCCTTTAAGAAACAAAATCTGAATTTTTTTTCTGTATTTTGTTTATTTGTCGTCTTATTATTCTCTATGAAAAATTTGAATAAAAATTTGAAAAATTTGAATAATATTAAATTTGAGAACAATTTGAATATTTTTCCCTTTAAGAGGTCACAGAATAATGGGAATTGATAGTTATTTATGGTTCCATTTTAATTTATTTATATTCTTTACTGTTAAAAGCATTTTGAAGAAAAAAATCATTCAAGCAAGTCATTAACAGGGACATCATTATTGAATTTTTCTCTTATTTGCAGAAGCATCAATAAAAATGTTACATATAAGAATAAATAAGTTTAAAACTTAAAAATATTTGTACAGTAATGATAACTTCTACACTTGAAATATAAACTACAGATTTTAATTTTTCATTTCAGTCCAAAGAAAATCAATTATATTAATGATTTACGAAATTTACTTGCTGTTTTTCAGTATTTGCACTGCCGAAAAGCAAACACATATTTCTTTTTTGAAGATCAAAAGTGGTGTTCTTTATTTTTGTGATGATTCTGAAACGAAACCTGTAAAACTTTTTGTCTCACACAACATATAGTTTCTTCTTTGCAGGGTGTATATATAGAAGCACCCGAACAAAATTCCCTTTTTAAGATGAAGCACAACTTTTGCAGAGATTAAGCGAAATTAATATATCTTTTCTTCTTTCACAAAGCACAACTTTTCATATTTTCTATTGGAGCAAATAGAAAAAAAAGAAGAAGCCCGTAGCTACGATGAAGCAATTCCATCCTTGAATTTGAACTTAGACTTGGAGTTAATTACTTTTTCGTTTTTCATGGCACATTTTTCAAATCGATGAATTTGCAACTTACGCTCATAGTCGAAATTCGAAGTTCTATGCAGATAATTCTGGTTGCTTAGGCAACATCTTGAAGATATTATTTGTCTTGGCTTGATGAATAAGGCAGTCATTAATTTTAGATAATCATGATGATTAATGAATTATTCTGCAACATTTTTATCAAATGGTATTGTTCATGTCATGAAGAAAGAATAGCGCCCTCACTGGCGGGGGTTACACAGTCAGAGAAAAGAGGAAATAAAGAGCTAAATTGCGCACCACTCATACAGCTGGTATAAAAATGGAAAAATCTCTGAAATGTTTTTTTAGTCTACGAAAAAAGTGATCCATCCGTGATGTAGTGCGCACTATTCCAAAGTATATATATATATATATATATATATATATATATATATATATATATATATATAATATTAAAATTGAAGATAAGACTTTTTCGTAACCTTTATATAAGAGATAATTTTCTTTATTTGATTCATACAGGGTACCTTATTGGAATAGCTGCTGGAGCCTATCTATTTTTAAAAAATATAATTATACTTTATGTAACATAAGACATGTTAATTCGTTATGTCATATTCATTAAAATTTAGATAAATTTTGGAAAATATGTTCGCTTGCTGCATATCCGTCTAATTTTGTTCAAAGCAATTTAAAATAGAATAATTATAAAATATATAATATGCTTTTGCCTTTTAATTTGTAAATATATATACATATATACACATACATACATACATATATATATATATATATATATATATATATATATATATATTTATATATATATATCTTTTGAACATATATTTTATATTTGTTGAATTCGTTCTTCTTTTTCCTCTTTAATTTTTTTTCTTCGTAATTTAATTTTTTACTGTCTTTTTATTTTTTTAATCTCTTAATCATTAAGGAATTTTATTTTTACTTTAAATACTTTAAGCTACAGTTTTTCTATTGGTTTTAAATTAAGGTAATAGAGATCATTACCGATCTTTCCTTTTTAACATGGGTTATAGACATTTTTATTTCGGTAGGCAAGATGTTTTGTTCTATGCAAGGTTTCTCTTTTCTTTTAATTTTTTTTCATGTTTTTTTTATAATATAATAACTTTTCATTTTTAAGTAGCATATATCATCATTATTTATAGAACTTTTAGTGTGATTGCCTTTTTGACTTCTTATTTTTCTTGTTTATTTATTTCATGTTTCAATTTGATTATTTTATTTATAACCAATTTATATAACATATCCGGAATGACAATAGTTGGATCCGTAATTCTAGAACACTTTCATAGGAGTCCAAAGAGTCCTACAGATTTATTATGTAATGTTCTATTATTTTACATCTTTCCAATTTGAGGATGTTTCATTTATCTTTTTTTCAAGTACATTATATTTCTACCCCTTTTGTGAATTTCTCATAATTTTGTGGTATAATACTTTGTTTTATGAATGTTTTAATGTTTAAGGAACTGGGTATACTGATTTTTCTATGTTAGAAATGTTGCTTATTTGATAGTATTAGTATGTTTTCATCTTTACAAAGTTTTCAATTCTTCTTTCTAAATCTACTCTGCGATTTTGTATTTAAATTTTCAGTATTATATTTTTTAAAAAAAATATTTATTCTCCCACCCTTTTTTTGAATTAAATGTTTTTTTTTTTATTTCTTTTATATTTTTACAACATTATTATTTTTATGGTTACTTACTTTTTTCGCTATATATAATAAAGATTTTTGAGCGGATTATTAGCCTTTCTAGCAAAATATTTTGAGTAATTAAATTTAATCTGAAAAATGAAGGTTGTTTGTAGACTTTAAAAATTGACATTCCTCTCGATAATGGGCTTTGTATTCCATAAAACGAATTGATCGCACTGAAAATATATGAGGAGCTTTTAAAAATTCTTGAACTTTCTTATACTTACTGAAGTAACGCTTTCTAATTGCATAAAGGAAAAAGAGTTAGAACATGTAATGCATGCATAATGTCCATCAAAGAGGCTGCTGTCACTAACTCACTTATAAAACAAAAGAGCGTACTTTTGTTTCGAACGAAGAACAAAAATTTATTTTTAACCTTTTATTTCTTTCCAGAAATTCATTGCAAAATGTTCAGCAATTGGATATTTTATCGACATTTTTTATTTAAATTTTTTTTTTGAATCATATAAAACAATTATTCATTGCGATTATTTAGAAGATATATGAGCTTATTAATCTTAATATAAAATAAATTATAGATTGTTCGAAACAAATTAAGTATTAGCTAATCTAATGTATTTTGACCATAAAGTTTGTTACACTGGGTGTTTTAATTGTAAAAATACTTTGAGAGCTCAATAATGCTTTTTTTTTTTAAAAAAAAAGTAATGTTAATTTAAATTTCAAAGGCTGCCTTTTTATATTTGGAAATTTTTTCAAGCAAATTAATTATTAATTTTATTATTATTAATGGATACAATAAATACACACTCTTTGATCCAGGATGTATTTGTAAAATTTTAATTAACACAAAAACGAGATATAGGGATAAAATTTATTCTGCATTTTAATTGATCCTTATGTATATAGTGTTTTAAATTATCACTATTAATGTTCATTTGTTGGGTTTGAAGAAACAGTAGATTCAAGTAATCCATAGAATCATAAAGTTGTAATTATTATCCAGTGTTATCTAGAAATGTTTATTATTACCAAAAGTAATCGAGGTAAAAACTTAATTTTTAACTATTATTCTTAAGACTGTAATACACAGTTACCATCCAGAAGCATACATTTCTCTTAGCGTTCCTTTTTTGACTTTTCGAAGTGCGTCTTGGTAGAAGAAAGCAGATTGAGCTTTATCTTCTTCATATTGCTGGTTACTTCAATCTCTGAAACGAAAAGCAGGACATATATTTTATGCAGATGTTTCGGTTGCTTCTAAATAAATTTAAGGATATTCTACGTGCATGCATGTAGAACTCACAGTAAATAATATAGAAGGCAGTTGAGATTTAGAAGTGTGACGTCTTCTAAAATTTCGATTAAAAATCCCAAAGCTGCTCTTAAATTCAGTTTATTAACATCACAGCAATTGTTAAACACATGCACTTAAAACAAATACATGAATAAGGCCAGACTCTGATACATCCTTGTTCATCTCTATTGAACGTTTTTTCCGCTGTTTGTTACTGCCGTACTCAATGTCCTCTAAAAGTAGTCATTAAATCCCCGTAAATAAAAGCCACAATTAAATGACGAAGTCGGCTCATGAGCTGGCACCTCACTCTCTACATCGCCTCCACTCAACCTTGAGGTCTTTGAACCCAACAGATTTTTCGTGCACAATCTCGATGCTAAGACATCAGTCTACTACAATCTATATTCATATTTCCCTTTCAACAAGACTGATTAGGAAACTAAACAATTCATTTGACTTAGAAGACATGTGACAGCCTTGGTTGATTTCGGGATTCAACAAAATTTGCCATACTTTTTAATAACATTCGTTTGAAATTCTTATAATTATAATTACTGAAGAAGCATTACAATTGCACTTTAATGTTGACATTTGCTTTCAAGCTATATGTTACAAATCTGAATCTGTTTTCCTCTCGAATTCACTATTAAATGCTGTAAAATGTTAGCCCACAAGTGATTGAAAAGGAACAATAGGTTAGTTTTATGTAATTTAAAAACTAAATTTTTTAAGGAAATAGTGCTAATAATCGTAAACAACTATTTAAACTATATCAAATTATAAGACTTGTCTTAAGTGAAAATGTAAATTAACTTAAATTTCGACTCTTTTGAAAGAAAAATAGATTTGGTCTGATGATAATTTTATTGCTTTAATTATAATTAGTTATAAGCTAAGAAACTCTTTAGAAACTAAAACGCAATCGCTTTATTTGCAATAGGAAATATAAAGTATTCATTATTTGTGGTTATATACAACTACGACACACACACACACACAGAGAGAGAGAGAGAGAGAGGGAGAGAGAATGGTTTAAAAAGAATGGTTTAGAAAAGGGAAATATGTAATTTACTATACTTTTGTCATTGATCATTTCCCTCTTTTCTAATAAGTTCATGAGTATAACGCATCCTCCCCCCTCTCCAAATAATCATGGTAACATTTGAGCTCAATGAGACCGCTTTCACCATTTTTGGAGCGGATTCACTTGAAGCGATCTATTGTTTGAATTTTTGATTGATTTACTGTGTATAATAATGAATACGATTCTTATTTAAGGCAACAACTCCACACAAAATAACGACAACTCCATGTGGCAGCATTCACATTTGATTCGAAAGCAAATGGCTGCCAAATTATAACCAATACATGATGCAGTATCAAATTTATTTTGGTACCGTTTAATGGATGTTGACACACAATAGTAACATCAACTTACCATAACAACACCATCTGTCGCCAAAAACAGGTACGTTTTGAATTGACCTCGTATATATTAATGCTTTACGAATGCATAATGTCCCTTTAATTCTGAAACTAAATTTCACAAAAATGTAGAATTAAGCAATTTTATAGTCGAATAACAAATCTAAAGTATTAAATATTTATTTTGTATAATCGAGATTCAATTTAATATGTATATCCTGTTTTCAAAATCAGTAGTATAAGTTTTCCCGTAAAAACCTACTCTAATATTAAATAGAGTCAAACAAGCTCTCGCAATTCAATAACATCAAAATTTATTGAAGCGACTTTGTCTTGCAAGTGAGCAAAATTTAATAAAGTTAAGATGTAAGATACTTAATCCACATAAATCCTAACATTATTAAAACAAACACAAAATAACTGTTTTGAAACTGCTGTAATTTGAAGAACGAAATGAAGGAAATGACCCTATTTTACGAATCATTAATCACCATTTTTACATTAAAAAATCGTTCGACGTTTTTTGAAATGGATATAAATGCTCATTAAAGCATTAATATCAATTACGTTCATTTTGTAATTAAGTAAATCAAGGTTATGATACATTATTTCTTGTGAATTTTTTTTCATGTTCATTAATTTTCACTCATTTTTTCCGTGTGAAAAGAAGATATAGTGAAAAGTTTATGCACACCCACCCACACCCACACCCACACACCCACACACACACCCACACACACACACATATATATATATATATATATATATATATAAAGAGAGAGAGACGAGACATGGCTATTAAATAACAAGACTGACGCTGCAAAACATTTCATTTTGATGTGATATATATTTACTTATTATCACTATCAATATACACTCTCCTCTGTCCTTACAATTCTCAAAATTTATCTTCCATTGTTTGAAACAGTGCTGGAAGACTTCTTCTGTCAGCTCCTTCAGAACGTTCTCCTAGCTTTAGGAGGATTTGGGACCTTAACCAGATTTAAGGTGCATCAGCCCCAGAATTAAGGTGGTTCTTAAGTGGCATTCGGGATCGAACCCACAACTCGACGAAAACAAGCAGCTACTTGCTACTAAATATAATGCAGGGTCCGTTTCTATAACCACTAGGCTACCACGAACACTCCAATGCTAAGAAAAAGAAAAAGAAAACTTGACCATCGGATGGCAATAGAAAATTTTTTATGAAGATTTTACTTAAGCTTTGACTAAAATGGCATACAGAGTGCTTGCTATTAATAAATCAAGGAAATGTTTGCTTCTACATCGTCTTCATGACATTTCAAAATTACTCCATTAAAATAAAAAGAATATTCCCCCTATTTTTGAATTGCTATGTCCTGAAAGGATTGATTTGATTCCCTTTGATTCTTTATATGGAGACAATGTTCTCTGAGTATTGATTTAAAAAAGGAGGTGTAAACTGACAAACTTACTCTATAGTATATCATTTTGTGACATTGGCTGTTGGAGAAATCCTCTTGACTAGCCTCTAGGATTCTGATTATTTGAATTGCATACAAATACAATTTCTTCCCAACGAAAAAGAAACATAATTAAGTAAGATAGAGGAAGATAAGAAGTATAGTTAATTGAAATTGCGACTGTGATATATATGTGAAATAGAATTCAAAGGAAGGAGAAGGGGGTAAGACGGCAACGAAAAGTTGATTGATGCGTTGATTGAAGTGAACCTTCTTAATTAATCGAAAAAGGTGGAAGTGAAACTGAGATAATCGAAAATTGTTTGTTTCAGAATGAGTGATTAATTAAGCTAAGACTATATTATTAAAATATAAATTAGGATCAACTGAGTTAAAATAGATTTGAGAGAGAGAGTGGGATCTTGAATTTTTAAAATAAACTGTGCTACCGTTCTCTTGCATCTCTTCAATTGGAGTTTTGGACTTTTTGACTATTTATTTACACTTTAAGATTGTTGAGGAGTTAATTAATGAAGGAAATACGTCATAACGTTTAAGGCCGTAGTATTTGATTCACAAATCATAACATATCCTCATCACTTGATTTCTCGGTCCATGAATAGAACCTTTGAGATCTTTATCATTATTGAATGGTGATGGTAAAACATACAGTGCCTTAATTTAGACCACCTCTGGAGATGAAAATAACAA
This sequence comes from Nephila pilipes, assembly GCA_019974015.1. Taxonomy (NCBI): domain Eukaryota; kingdom Metazoa; phylum Arthropoda; class Arachnida; order Araneae; family Nephilidae; genus Nephila; species Nephila pilipes. The sequence continues at coordinate 82,824 of BMAW01108868.1, read as the reverse complement.
ATGGATGTTTTTTTTCGAGCATAATTGTGTAAATTTCCACTTTCCCGTGATGCTAACTTACAACAGCTGAAATCATTATTCTAAAGAAAAGATTTTAATAATATGACTGTGAATTTATATTAATTGAGAAAAAATATATTTAAAAAAAAGTTTAAATATCTTTTATGTGTAATGTAGAAGCTACTTTGTGAAATGTCAGTTTGATATTCTTCACCAAGATAACAAAACTAGCATTTTCGCTTATTTCTTTAAAATTTCATATTGTTTGAGAATTAAATGTATTTTATTATTGCTAAATATTACAATTAAATGATGTCGAAAAGAGGCTCATATATTTTATATTAAAATTAATAATGATAACATTTCAGTTCAGCTTCTCACATTCTTATAGCCAAATCTTTTTATGTTAACTTCATTTCCGTTAAACTCATTATACCATATTTGCAGCACAATTTTATGGTAACTATATTTTAGCGTAGCCGGCTTATTTAGAAGTTGTATTTCTTGCACAAATTTTTTTTTCTTGAAAAGCGATCCTGGGTGAACAGATCGATGAGAAAAGACCACTTGGCTGGACAAGTTTTTCAGAATTTCGTTGTTTTCAAATTACAATGTTTATTTAGTAGTAAAGTGTACATTTTTCTTGACACAGCCTGATAAAGGCAAGGTCATAGTTGATGGGAATGTTTGGTGCAGAGAATCCGACATATTTCAAATATCATCATTGTTAAAAAAATTTTGGAAGCTATCTTGAACTAAAAACCTTAGTGTATCTAAAAATTTCTATAGAAGTGTGATATTGTTTAGCTGATCTGAAATCATAAGAAAGCATAGAAATTTATAGAAATGTAACTATAAAGATAAAAAGGTAATAATGCATTATAGTTTAACCTTTTGAGGACGGGCACTTTCGAGAAGGAAATCCTGATAAGGACGGGTGTTTTTACTACATTACTTACCCCATTTCTCGTCAATGATTGAAATTTTTAAGTGTCGTCCGACAAAAGGACCAAATTGAATATTTGAACCTGCTGTGCAGTGGGGATGTTTGAGTTCTAAGAAGTCCCTAACAACCAATGAGTCTCCCTTTTTTAGGGGAAGTTCCCTCTGAAGTCGCTTTGCGGTTAATTGTCCGTTTCCATTTCAAGAAACTTTGGGAAAGATGTTCTGAAAATTGAAGCAATGTTTTTTTCCTACAATTTCCTTGTATTATTCTTAGTATCACAATTAGAATTTTCGTGCAGAACATTATTCTATTCATATACAATAATCCGGAAAGATCTAGTATAATTATTTTATTTAGCAATATTTATAGCCGGCAGTGAAGACAACCCCGTTACATGATATAATTATCAAATTATATTATATACCATTTCAAATTTTAAAACATAAACAATATGAATTATCTATTTATACACACAAAAATTCTCCTCTAATTATTTAGGAAGAGTGAATATGCTTTTAGCATCTAAAAGTCTGAATAAATTTGTAATTCTTTTGAATAATTAAGGAAAATGTTCAAATTATTAAAAAAATTTGTAATACTTTCTATTAAACTGAATTAATAACAGAAATAAATCAGCAATGGAAAAAAAAAGTCTTGTATTGTTTTAACTTTTATCGATTTTAATAATATCTGTATTAATTTGGAACATTTTAACTATTCCAGCAATATTTCTTTTGCTTGAAACTTTTTCTCTGAATTTAATATAAAATACTACATTAAAAAAAAATATTTATTTCGTTTTATTCAAAGATCAAATATTCAAAAACATGTTTAAAAGTATGTAGCATGATAACATATTTTAATTTTATAATCTTTATTAAATACATTGAAAATTTACAAATATTATAAATTTATTTTATATATATCAAAGCCATCCATGTAACATATTCTGAAATGTTTAGTTTGAAATTACGGTTGAAGTTCTTCAAGAAATATATAATAATATAACCGTTAGAAAATTTAGATAAATATTATTATTTATAATCAAAATGATTAATCGAAAAGAAAAGAAAAATATTGAGAATATATCAATGTGATAGATTTTCGATTAAATTCCGATTTTCTCAAATCAACGACGGTTGATTGATTAGTTTTATTAACGTCGTACTAGAAGCAACACTTAAACTATTAGTTGCAAACCTCGTAATTTTGAACCTCGGTCATGTGAAGAGGATGACACTTGAGCTGGCACCTCCCTCTCCTAACTTCCACACCACGCCAACAGGAGGACTTTGAACCTTGACAGATTTTACGTGTATCAATCTCGAATACACAATGGGTCTTTAGTGGCATCAAGGCTCGAACCCGCAACTCGACGAAAACTGTCTGCCACGGGTTTGCGACCGTTATCACTAGAATGCCACCAAATCAACGATCAATTGTTTTAATAGTGTTTAATTCTCTGAAACTCGAAATAAATATCCGTGATGGGACATTCACATTATATGCTAATGAAGAGCAAATGTACATTAAATAAATTTAAGTTTAAATATTATTTATAAGCATCGATTGTCTAAAAGTCAATAAATATTATATTTTTTTTAAAAAAATCAATTGTGCTTTTCGACAGTTATATTACTGAGCCATTAGAAATTGTTTCTTACCGAATTATAATTAATAAAATATGTATATTGTTCTTAAGAAAAATCTTGCATTTTTTTCCTCAAAAAATAAATGAAATATTTTATAAATATATATATTCTCTATATAACGTTATTCGTGATGAGCTTAATTGCTTATTTTTCATGTATAGTTTCAATAACATTAGCATGTAACTGAAATTATGTATGAAAGAGAGTAATACTCTATGTCTGAACACTAAGAGTAATAGTCACAAATCTGAGTATTACTCTTAGAATTTAAGGAATATTTTTCAATCTAATGCACCAAAAATTAAAAGAGTAATACTCAGATTTTTAGTGATAATGAGTGAAAATAGTAATAATCAAAATAAATAAAGAAAGAAAATAATTCAATTCAGTTCAGTTCTTAGGGTAACATTTGTTTTATTACAAAGTATAATACTGTTAGATGAGAAGCTAAAACTATTGGGGATCGGGGAGGAAACCTTCCTAAAGTCCCCTTATTATAATTATTTCTATAAAAAAGCCATCATTTATTTCATAAAATAAATAGGTATAGTGACCTGGAAACAAAAATATTTAAGATTAAAGAAAAAGTAAAAACAACTTCTGCCAGTTTGATATTTCAAAAAATGTTTTTATCTTTTCATTCTCGAACAAAGCAAAAAATTGTTTTCGAGCTAGCTTTGAATTCTGAAATTTTTTATGGCTTCAACAACATCAATCTTTTTAGCTGCTACATTTTTAATGAAAATGATTGCCGAAAAAATTTACTAGATTCGTTGTTGACCAAAGACAGTTTTTAATCAAATTAAAAAAGCTTTTCTTGCAAGAGGCTAGTGAAAAACGCTTTCAAAAAAAATTGTCCCAAACATATATTTAAAAACTTAAGGTTTATTAGACGTATAAGCCGGACATCCACGGCGACTTTGTAAGAAAGGAATTGCCGACACATATAACGTCAATAAAATCGGGAATGAATTATAATCATTTGAAGTCGAGAATGAATGAATGCGAAAGAATAGTGCCCTTGAAACCAATTATCTCGTTTCCTTTTCATGTATAAGGTTTAAGATAGCACTCGGCACTTTTGGAGCTAACCCTAACCTAGCTTTGAATGCACTTCATTCTGCATTCAAAGATTTAAAGATCCAGATAGACAGGCTTAGAATGGCTGGACACTAAAGATTTATTGACACTTTATCTGTGGTATGAGTTTCAACTATCTAATGTTAGAAGGGGGGGGGAAGGAAAAGCGAATTTTTCCACAGCAGTTTTCTAACAACCAAGTAGGATAATATATAGTTTTTACGTTTCAAAATTTTACTTTGAAAAAAGAAGTAGAATGTTTTATTTCAAAAAACCTTCTCTAGTTATGATAAAGTCAAGAAAAACAACTCATTAGGCAGAATTTTAGAATTAAAATAATCAATGAAAGTGCATTTTTCTCTTACTGCGAATTGTATTATATAATATTGTATTTTGCTTGAGTTTAAAAATTCAATTCAACTTACAGAAACTTATTTTTTAAAGATTTTTGAAGAGAAAAATAAAGGGGAAATGTAGGTATTGCTAGTTTCTGTTCTATTTTTTTTTTTTCCAATTTATCTCCACAAGTTTTTACATTTGCATATGAATGAATGGATCATCAATAAAAAAATAATTGCATTCATAAATGAATGCAAATAAGGAAAATACATGGTTCGAAAAACTAACTATATTCGTCCTTTTTTTAGAATCATTGGTACAAATCAACTACTGCATAATAGGTCATGTTTTGTGCAGTTTTTTTTTTTAAAACTAATTTTTAACAATTCTAATAATTTCAGCACTCATTCAACGGAGCATTGTATTTTCTAACACTCACTTTATTCGGTACATGTTTTAATTTTGTTACAAAAAAAATTATTTTCCTTTTTCGAATACTGTTATTAGAGTATAACTCAAAATATTCTTTTTTTTTCTTCTTGAGTGTGTGGTAACAGAGTTTTGTGTTCGTAATTAAAACTTTTGATAAAAATTTTATTTCCCACCGCTATAATGAAAAGAAATTATCGAACAAGGATGAGTTGAATTCTATTTCAAAATATAATTCTACCATTTTTGAATTACTTATTCATGCTAACTTATGGGAAAACAGTTCCCTAAAATGAGAGCATGTAAAAAAATTATATACCCTTATTTTAAATATAGAACTTTTAAAATATATGTACAAACTTTCATAGTTCCAGCGTATTATTTTAATTTTTTTTCATAGAATGCGCCATTTTATTTCATTGACCTTTAAATTTTTTTTATTCTTTTTCACGACACCATGCATTTACAATTCCAAGTCTTTTTTATAAAAAAATATAAGATATCGAATTTACTCTACGCATGCAATAAGGATTTTGATAAATAGTTCTTTTATAAAAACAACCTTCAAAATTAGATGTAACAATTCTTTTTACTGTTTTTCGTAGCAACTGATAGAAAAAAAATAATTGCAAAAATGTAAATGATAGTATTAGAACCAAATCCATACATAGAATTGTGAAAAATGATTCTAAGAAATTAAGAAAAAGATAATTTAAAAATATTAAAATTCACTGTGGTGAAAATTTTAAAGCATTATAATATCTTGAAAATAGTAAAAAATTTAATTAATTATTTATTTAAAGATGAAGTTTTTTCTTTCTTTCTGGAATGCATATTTTATGTGTATCCATATATAGTGAAAAAATTATTTTCTTATAATTTTACAAAATTGCTCAACTCAGGTTTGTAAAAAGACACCAATAGTCAATGTAATAATTAAAGCTCATAAATTTGCGCAATGTAATAGAACATAGTATGTTTATATGAAATCATTAAAATTGTCATTCTATAATTCTAATATCAGTTAATAATTTCAGTAAGTTTCTGTAATGTTAAAACAAATTGTGGATACTTACTTATGTGTAAATTGTCCGCAAATTGCATTATAGATTACAAATAAATTTTTAAGTAGTTTTACAGTCTTAATTGATAATAGAAATAATAAGCTGAACAACTTTTAAGTATGGTTTTTATCTGTGCTGGTAATATCTGTTTTCTTTCGCATTATGCAAATATGAAATTTTCCTACTTTATGCAATCAAAGTAAAAGAAATTGCTTTATGTTAAAAATATCTCTTAAATTCATAAAATTTTTCACGAAAACATTTTTATACAACATGCATTTCTTCTAAAACTACTAACTCGAACAATAATATAAAAAGATTAATATAAATCAGAAGATAAAAAATTATTTCCAAATAATGAGATGTGTACGATATAAAATAATCCATTAATTATTTATTCTTACAGTAAAAAAAAATCTTATTTTAGGTATAATATTTAGCACAAAAAAATAGAAATAATAGAAACTGTTTGCTTAAGAGAAATTAAAATTTTTTATTTAAATTTTATATGAAAAATTGAGCATATCAATTCACACATTTTGTACTGTTAATATTTTCATAGATTACGCCAAATTTTTATTCTCGTAAAAAATTTGATCAAAATAATAAGAAAATATCAAATTGAGAAAAATAAATCATTTTATTTCAAGTAAAGTGAAGTTATTAGTCTGTGATATATTAAAAAAAAATGTTCGAAATTATTTCTCTTACAAAATACTTAAAGTTAAAGTAAAATATTGCAATTCAAAATCACAAAAAGGGAGAAAAAAAGGGATTATTCGAGAAGCGTGTACAAAGGCGGTCTATCACTAAAACCTCCGAATACAAAGAGGGGTGGTAAAGTGATTGGCATTTACGAGCTCTACAGCGTTTCGAAAGCTGTTCCGAGGGGAAGGAACTCCTTGGTCGATTTCACGACCAACCCCGTCCTTTAAGATACTGTTCCTTTTGGTCGCGAACGCGACCGCCCGGCCTCTAAAGGTTAATTAAAATTAGTGAATATCCGTAGTCAAATATTTCAGAAAAATTCCACAATTTTATATATAAAGAACAAGAATGTTATTACAGCATAAGGAATTTACACGAAATATGAAAAGTACCTTAGTTATTAATATAGTATATATTTCCAAGTATAAATCTAATAATCAATGATAATAGTCCAATGAATGGAAATTCATACACTGAGAAACCAATTAGCCACCTAAGGGACTATTGTTTTAGGAGGGGCGTTATGGCATATTTGATCCATTTTCAATTTTAAATAATTTCTTTTTTACATTTCACTTAAATATATTCAATTTTATAATTTATAGTTTGCTTTCATTTTAATTACGAGTAGTAAATATAATATTCAATTTAATAGTTTATCGTTTACTTTAATTTTAATTATATTTAGCTTAAATGTATTCAATTTAAAACGTTATCGTTTGTATTAAATTAAAACCGGGAAAAGTTTACTATTGTCCATTTCTCGATGTTTCAAAGTTTTCTTTATTCTCATATTTAATTGAGTAATTTAATGATAATTATACAAAAAAAAGGACACCTTGGGTGGTTATTAAATTTGTTTTTTTTTTTTTTGCAAAACTTTACATAGAACATTTGTTAATTTTATTCAAGCTGGGGAAAATTTAAATTTTGATCAAAACCTGCTCTATCTATGACTACTTTGCCTAAATGCGCTAGAATTATTATTTGTAATAATAAATTTATTTATTATCAATTCACTTGAATTTGAGTGAGTAGAATTGTTCTAATTAAGGTTTAGGATCCTAAATATTTACCTGTCACTTCAAAGATCATTCCGATCGCTTCTTTAGATTATAAAAGAAAAAAAAAACTAGTCCTGAAGTCTCACGTAAATTCAGAAACATCGACTAACTGATTTTCAATCTTAATATTAAATTCTCAGAAGCGTATGTACTCATTTCATAAAATCTATTCATTACACTGCATAACTTTAATGCAATCTATATTAATCCTGTTTCATTTTACTGGAAGGGTCTTTGAATTCAAACACAATCAGAAGATGTTAGTTAAAGGAAAAATCCAGACAGAATCCACAGTTACAAATGTAGCTTGAAAAATAAAGGCTATAATACATAGTCTAGTGCAATCATAATTTCAAAATATCCGTAGACGAATACTTCATAAAAACTTTATATTTTGTATGTAAAGAACTCGCATTTTGTAACATCCATATAAATATAATATATTGCATGCGAACTAGGCACTTAATGTTGTCTCAAGGACAAATGCAATAATTCATTCGAGTTTATTCATAATTAGAATATATCTGTAGACGAAGATTTCAAATGAATGTAAGAGTTTCATAAATAAAGAACAGGCACTTTATTTTATCCATAATAATATAATGTTCCACACGCACAGTTTTTTCTAATACTTTACGAATAAAAAAAATAGTTTTTGGTTTAAAAAAGTGCATTAAAATGGTTCATACGTACCGGAAAAATAATGAAAATATTTTTGACTATTGAAAAACTCGATAACAGAATTAATATGATATTTGAATCAAGAGCATAATTTTTTAAAAATTTATAAAGAAGCATGCGCAATTTTCGCATGCTTAACATTCTAATTATTTGATACTAAGTGAGAGAAATGAAGTCAAATATTCATTAATTACTTTTTCTCCCTTCTACCGAATATTTTGATTTCGTGAACTTAATGTCAATCATAAGGAATTTCTATCACCGTCTTCAAAATCCTTTCTATTTGAACGCAAAAATATGTATTCAAAAAAGAAAAAAATAATGAAGAATTCTGCGGAATTACAATTTTCCTCCAATTTTTAAAAATATTTTTTACCCCTATTTTAATGATTCGTTTGAGGATCTTAAGATCTTTAAAAATATTTATAAGAATCGGGGGGGGGGGGAATGTAATTCCGCAGAAACTTTCATTTCTTTTACCCTTTCGTATACATACTTTTGCATTCAAATAGATAAAATAGAAAAGATTGAAGAACGGTAGTAGAGATTCCATAGGATTAACAGCAAGTTCAAGATATGAAAATGGCTGGTAGTCGGTACCCCAAAGTCAATATTTTGTCCGAGAATTACACTCTATGACAAAAAAAATGACGCACCAAGAAGGTGTTGCCCGATTGTAATGAAATTTAGTATGCAAAGACATTTGGACCGAAATTGCAAATAATCTGATGTACAATGAATGAATAGCGGAGCTACAGCGCAACGGAACTGTGCAGCAGTTGTATATAAGAAACGATTTTCAATCAGATGGTCAGATTTTTTATTGCATTGCGATTAAGGATACCTTTCAACGACTGAAAAAATGTATCTTCGGAGGATTCAAGCTCATTACGAGCAACTGTCAGAGTTTGAATAAGGTCGTATCATTGGATTGAAAGAGGCAAGTTGGACAATGGCAGATGATGTTAGCGGTCTACTTAGGGCTACAGCAGATCAAGAGGACAGAGTGATTGTCAGATCAACTATCACAGCATGTGATTCGTCATTATCAACCATCAGACGTGTGACCCGCACACGAGTGTCCACCATGACCATTTCTGGACGGCTGATAGAGCGAAATCTACGCTCGTACCGACCGCTACGCCACCTGCCACTCACGCCTGCACACTGTCGAGCCAGATTACAGTGGTACTTTTCTCGATCAGGTTGGAATGAGGCTGACTGAGGACGTAGAGTGTTTAGCGAGGAATCCCGCTTCCAACTGTGTCTTGACGATCATCGAAGACGTGTCTGGAAACTCCCAGGGCAGGGTGCTGATCCTGCTTTCCCTATTGCACGCCTCACAAGCCCTTAACCAGGAGTTAGGGTCTGAGGTGCCATTTCCCTTGATAGCCGGACCCCTTTGGTCGTCATTAGCGGCACACTTACAACACAGCGGTCCGTCGACAACATTCTGAGACCTTTTTTCTACCGTTCCCTTTGCAGTACCCTGGCTTTATTTTTCAGCAAGATAATTCCAGACCACATACGGCACGTGTTGCTATGAACTGTCTTACAACTTATTTAACACTTCGTTGGCCAGCCAGATCTCTCTCCAATCAAACATGTTTGGGATATGATGGGAAGGCTACTGCATCTTTCAGGAAATGTTGATGATCTAGCCAGACAATTGGAATAAATTTTGCAAGAAATACCGCAGGAGACCATCGGGGAGTTTATCACTCCATGCTACACCCTGTGGCAGCTTGCATTCAGGTTAGAGATGGGTCAACACCTTGTGAAGGTCGTTACTTTGTAAGTATGTAACTCTGAAATAAACAATTCCTTCTTTCTCATATTTTAATCATTTTTTATTCGGTACATAATTTTCCAATCCGTCAATTTTTTTCTCCACCGGACAACTCCTTCTTGGTGACTTGGTTTTTTTTTTGTTGTAGAGTGTATCATATTTTTTAAACTAGTGAAAATAAATTAATATTTTTAGTGACAAAAGATGAAGAAACGCTTATATTTTTATAGTTTCATAAAAGTTAATGTTTAGCTTTTGCGTTTATACCGGTTGAAGGATAGATACTTTGATACATATTCGAGTTTTCAATGCACTAAATGATAGATTTAGGAACGAAAATAAATGCATGTACACGTTTGCAATGAATTATTAGTAGTATAATAATTCCTCCGGATGATAAACGATTCTATTTTGTCTATGCGTTGCTAATTTTGAAAACGCGTTCTCAATTTGGAACACCGTGAAGGTGAATGATGCTACACTGCATAAATTTTCACGCAAAGCTAGATGATTTAATATAATAGATTTCGGAAAACGTTTCGTACGGAACATGTTTTAAAGATATGTAAATGTTTAAAATCGTCGCTAATCGTTTACTAATAATAGATTTAGAAAGGGTAAATTTAAATGTATCTTTTTTTCAGCGAGATTTAGTTGTAAGAATAATGTGAAATGCTCTTAATAAAATGCACGCGAAACAAATAGCATTTTGATCACATTGATCATATTTTAGTGGCTGGCCCCTAAACGAAAAAAATCGTCAAATCGAGTTGAAAACGATGAAATAGACGCATTTTTGATGATATTTATTTAAAAACCTTTTAGAATAAAATTGATGAAAAGAGATTTGTCGCAAGAATTTAATTTTCAAAAATGACACTAAAATGTATTCCTACAAATATTCGCATTTAATGTCTGCGTAAACGTAAAGTAAGCAGCAACGAAACGGTATAAATATGTAACATTTTAATCGCTATCATCCAGTATTAAATGTAACATTGTTATTACCATAATGTAGTATTAAATGAAACATTAAACAAATAAACTGTTTAGTTTTTACTATTACAGAATTTTGAAATAAAAAGGTACCTTCAAAATTTTAAAAAAGTGTTTCATTATTATTATTATTATTATTAATTCTGTTAATTTTTCATATACTTTAAGGTACGTATAAAAATTCTTTGGTTTATATATCCGTATTTTGTAAAATTACTTCATTTTGTTAGTTTCATTTGTGTGCGTGTGTGTTGATATCTTAATGTGTTTGTACCAGTTTGCAATAATATTTTGTCTTTTATAGGCTTTATCAAGTCTTATAATACTTTTTTCAATTTCATCATGTTCTCTCTTAATTTCATATTTCATTTACATTATTACCTAAATTTAACTTATATAAATTGCAATATCGTATTCTTATTAAATTTATGGAAATATCTTTAAATTTGTTATAGTCACAATTAACAACCTTTTTCTACGCATGTTTTCTTCTACTTTTGTCATTTTTACTGTTCAGAATTTTAATTTCATTTTAAAAAAAGTAACTTTTTTCAATATAATTTTTAGAGATTTCGTTTGGTTTTATTAACGTCGCATTAGAAACAACTCGAGGGCTCTTGGAGACGGACCTCGAAATTTTGAATCTCAGTCAAGTGAGGACGACGACATCTGAGCTGGCACCCCCCCTCTCCTAACTTCCACACCATACCATCAGGAAGATTTTGGACTCTGACAGATTTAACGTGCATCAGTCCCACGGCTGGTTCGTAGTGGTATCAAGGCTTGAACCCACGACTCAACGGAAACCGCCAACCGCGAATTCGATGTCTTAACAATTAGGCTACCATGGCCGTAATTGTTAGAGAAATATAATCATTTTTATCAATAGAACAAAATTATTTTAATAAAAATCAAAATTTTAAAAATCAAAATTCAGATCTCTATATGTATTTAGTGTAAATTAAAAACATAATTGCAGAAGAGATTAGTTCTTCATATATCACATGATAGTGTAAAGTGTTTTTAATTAATTTTATTTATTTTTTTCAGATTTGAGTGGTAGTTTTCTCTGTATTTCTAATTTTAATACATCGAGAAGCTTATTCTTAAAAATATTTTATTAAAATCGCAGAAAAGATATTTAACTTAGAACAATCTCTACGGTATTTTAACTCTCTCTTGCAGAAACATTTCAGTTACTAATCAATGTATTTAAATTTAATTGTTTTTCACAACATTCAAAAATAAATATAATTTTTTTTTAAAGAATCATTTAGTTTCAAAATCTTTAAGGATTCCTGGAATTAAAATTTTAAAAATTAGGAAGTTTTTCTTCATCACACCCTTTCAATCTATATTTTCTAAAAACAAAGAGTGGTTCATGTTCTTTTATTTTAAGCTGAATAAATATTTACTGAAAAGATTTTTAAACATTTCGCTAACATTTTTCAAGACTTAGTTAATCTCAAAATGCAATTAGTCAGAAACTTTTCGAATTTATTTTCTAATTTTAATTATATGAGTCAATAATTTATAAATATGAATTTGATTCTAGATTTTTTTTTTCTATTAGAAATTTTTTGATGAATGGAATTTTCACTTCTCACTAAGTTTTTTCTTTTCTTTTTTTTTTTTTTTTACCTTTTTTAGTCTTGTTCTTTTTGATCTATTTATACCTTAATCAATGCATTTTTAATTCAATGTCCAACTATAATCCAGAGTAATTTAAGTCCATAAAACAATAAAAAATATTCAATCGATAGAAGTACATAAATTTTTCTTTTTTTACAATTTACAGTATTAAAGGCTATAAACAATATTTTTGGAAGAAAAGCAAGTTTTCCAGCGCATGATTCTTCTTCATATATAAAAATGTTAAAAATAAATTTAAATCAAAAGTGAATGACGAATTTCAAACTACAAATAAAAATATTCTAAAAACATTCCATAATTTCTTACATAATAAGCCTCGATGTATTTTTGGTGGTTATTGCAACAACGGGCAATTTGAAAAGAATCAGATCTTTCCAAGAGTTCTAAATATCCAGATTTTCGGGCGACATGAAGTTTCACCCATTTATATTGCCATTGTATTCAGATATAAAGTAATATTGTAAATAATTCATTCTGCCCTTTTCTGATTTTTTTTTCTTTTTCTGATGTAATGTTTTATGTTCAGTCGTTGACCAATGTTTTACGTTTCGTGTTTCATGCTATCATTACCATTTTCTCGACAATCTGTTATTATTTTATCAAAGTTATCAACAATCTGACGACTTAATCAAACTTTTTCAACCAACCACGTGGTTTAGAGTAGGGTAGATTAAATTCTATGACAATTTTTACTTGTTTTGCCACTTTGTCCCTTTAATATTTTTAAGCAATTATCTTAAAGTTCCGTTTTCCTATATATTATTGGAGGTACTTTTTTAAAATTTCTTATGTTCTTTTCAAAATTTGCCGTATATTAGATTTCTTTACCTTTAAACTTATGTTTCATATAAAAACACGATTCGTTTGTTCATTAAGCAGACTTTGAAAAGGACCCAACAGATTATTTGAAATTCGTAACTAGATAAGTTATCTCACATAATATTAGAATTTGTTCCGTTTAATTTAAAAATATATGAGATGCAACAGGTCTCTGAGTATCCGAAACTTGTAAAAATACTCTGAAAAATATTTCTTAATTTTGAAAAATTCGAAAAGGAAACATATAAATTTATCTGAAACTAATTGGCTGGAATTAGCCTTAAATAAATTTAAAGTAAAACAACAAAAGTTTCAATTATTGAGTTAAAAACATTCTAAGACTGCCGCGGTGGTCCTGGTCGCGGGAGGTTTTACTCGAGTATTGGGATCGAGCCTTGATGCCACAAAAGACCCACCCTGTAGCCGGTATTGATGCACGTTAGACCTGACTCAATGCCCTCCAGTTGGCTTGGTGTGGAAGTTAGGAGAGGGGACCGCAGCTCAGCTGTCATCCTCGTCGCTTCATAGAGACTCAAAATTTCGAGGTCTATTGCCAATCGAGGAATATTGCTTCTAGTGTGATAATGCCAACCAACCAACCAATCAATCAAAAACATTTTAAGAAATGAAAGAAAACTGATAAAATTTATTGCCCCAGAACATTTCTACATTTTTCTGTATTATTTTCTTTAAAAAAAAAATTAAAAACATTGTAATCTATATTCCATCTATTACAAAAAATGATTCGTTAATGTTTCCTCATTTGGTAATGCAGACCCTCTTATGGCTGAGATCCAACAGCCGAATCTTCTATTCAGAATTATCGTTAGTCGACATAGTAGGCATATCGGTTGACATAGATGACGTATCTGTAGGCATATCAGTTGACATGGAGGACATATCTGTAGGCATATCGGTAGGCGTAGTCGGAATCATGGTGCCTCTCGAAGTCATGTTCTCATCTGAAGGATCCTGGCATGTTCTTGCGCGAGACGTTCCATATCGAGTCATTCTTCCCTGTATGTTACAGAAGTATTTGAATTGAATGATTCAAAAAGATATTAAGTATGTAAAAGAAATGTATTGTAATCTAAAAGCTACCTTGCATTCTAATTCAGGCATGCATTTTCTTCCAGCTTCGTCACAAAGTGCACCTAAAATGGAAAACAAAAAAGTATTTAATTATGCAGAAAAAATGGTATTCGTATCGAACACGTAATTCAAATTTTTGAAGCGAATAATATTTGGTCAAATCATATAGCCATTGATGTAAAGATAAATCAAGTTTTTTCAATACAAACAATGAGTAAATTAGATGTTCAAGAAATAAACTAGTGTAACATTCTAGAGAAATAGAATTATGGGTCAGAATGTACTCAGCTAATACATCAAAATAGCTGTTCAGTTAAACTTAAGAATCTAACGTGATGAGTAAATTCAACATTGTGTATATCAAAACAACTTCTTAGTATTATAGAACGAAGTATGAATGCAAATTTGCACTATGTTTTAGATGAAAGTTTGATTTTTTTCATTCCAGTTTTAATATTTCTGTGGTCATGTTCTACATTATATAGTTATCTGGACCATTCACTTTGTGAATCTGCTTCTTCGTTCTACACTTCCGCTTCTTTATTCATTCATCAATTGATCGAGATCTTGTGGAAGACACCGTTTTTCGACAAAAGAAGCGGTGGGAATCCAAAGAAGTGTCATCGTTACGTTTAAGTATTATTTTCTTTTATTCACTTTCAGTCGTGATTCTTTGTCTGTATAACCAATGTTTAAGCATATGACTATTCATTAGTAATGAATATTGAAAATGATTCCTCATTAAACTGCACATAACTTGAGAAACATGCGTTAAATTTCGGAGGTGAACATGGGCTTGCTGGAAGATTGAGAATCGCTATGATTGAGTATAATAACGTTTTTAAAATGAATTGATTGGTTTATTAAAGCCACATTTAGCCCAAGGGTTATTGGCGAAGGAAGGTAATTTTGAACTTCAGTTCAAGTGACGAGGACGTCCCTTGAGTTTGCACCTCCCTCTCCAAGCTTCACACCATGCCAAAGGAAGAATTTAGGACTTATAAAGTGTATCAGCCCCACTATTCGCCGGTTGCTTAATGGTAGCATGGCTCGAATCCATAACCACTAGACTACTGTAGCTACTTTATAATATGAAATAATTTAAATATAAAAACGAAACTTATTTCATCATACCTTAAAGAAAAATTCGGTTATTCATCAAAATTTTTTCTTATATAATTTAATATGTTCTTTGTGTTCTTTTGAATGATTTTATTAACATGTTTTAAAATTTACTTTCACACAGGATCCGTTATTGGCTTTTAGTGAAATAAGGGAAATTTAAAGTTTTTTGAGCAAATGAAAATAATTGTCGAGAATGTTATAATAAAGTTACATACTGCTGGGGTGATACCATTTTCATTATTTTAATATTTATTTCTGCAGATTATATCCTTCCAAAACTTTTTAACCGCAATATTTATTATTCGATCAGTATGTTTCCCTGGAAGTAAGAGTACAGGAACCTTAGTACATTTCTAAATTGCATCAACATTTCTGATTTTGTATGGAACAGAAAATGCATTTAACTAATAATATTAAAGAAACAAGGTTAACATTATTACAAATAAATAAATAAATTTTTTAAAAAGTACATAAGAGGGTTTAGGAATAGTATCCTGAAATATCATAGGAAATAGAATTATGTCTGGTTTGCAAAAGCGTCTAATTTTCACATGAGTGGATTAGAAAAATTATAATATTAGAATTGTGATGAAAAGCTACTTTTTTCTGATATAGCAGTGCATTTAATATCAGAAATAGGTGAGAGGAATCTTACCTTTTCTTCTGTAAGCGCGGCAGTATTCCACATTTTGGTAGTCTTCATTGGGCCTGTAGCAGTATTTTCCATCTCTACACTTTCTGCCAAGGCCGCCACATCTATTAGCATCCTGAGACTGGACGCAAACAACCACCTACGGAAAACAATTCAATTTTACATTATGCTTCATTGATTTTGACACTTTTAAATTATAAATTATCTGAAAATTCTATTTACTGAAAACATATTCAGATTCATTTATTCAAAATAATCGTAAAATTATTACTTCAATTCAGCAGAAATCTCTACATATTTCACTTCTGCTTTTTTATTTTCAAGTTACAGATATGCAAGTACACATTACGCGATTTTTTTCCTTTATTGTATATAGTTATTTATGTTTATGTGACTTCTATTCCCATAGATTTGTAGGTAAAAAGAGAAGGAAGGGCAAAACTTTCATTCGTGCTGGATTTTACCATTGTTTTCAATACACAATAATACGAATATCATTGCACTAAGAAGCATTTTCGGAGCTCACTAACTGAAGAAGTAAAATTGGAAATAGACTCGATTTTTGCAAGAGTCATATTCAAAAAATTGTTTTAAAAGAACTCTTAGGACATCATTTTACAAAAATAATTTAACTATACCTTGTCATTTTTCAAGCAAAATAATATATATATATGACGTAATTGACTTCAAGAGACAGAAAGTAACTATCATAGCCATTTATTACATCATGATGGGATTTTCAGTACCACTTGTAACACTTAAAATGACTTAAGAATTTCTGCCTTTCATAAATTATGTGTTTTGTATATCTGTTGAAGTGCTTTAGATGTTTCTTTTTGATTCCTGCAATTAGATAAACTATGCTTAACAAGAACTTGCAATTAGATAAACTATGCTTAACTTATTTGTTCTTTATATTCGATATATATATATATATATCGAATATTTTCAGGGCATTTTCTTTCGTGAACATTTTTCATGAAATTTTGTATAAGAAATAGAACCTATAATTTTAATACTTTTTTTTAAAATTCTTTTCATTATTTAATTCTATTTGGCAGAATATTGAATGCTTGAATTGTAAATAATATGATATGAAAAACGTTTTCCTGCTGTAACACTATACTACGAGAATTCTGAAGCATTCAAAATAAATATTTAATTACAAATGTTTTTGCTCTTATTGGCTTAAAATGTATTAACACAGATGATATTTTAATCATTTTAGTCATGAGAAAAATTATATGTGGTTTGTGTATTGGAAACTACTTGAAGAAGCAAGTCTGCATAATCTACGGAAAACTTCCATTACATGTTCTAAACTTGTTGAAGTTTTAAATCCATCATGATAAAAAATAAATGCTAGTAAACTACTGTGGAGAGAATAGTTTTTGTAGCAGGACGTGCGACCCCTTTTTTATGCTAGTAACATTACATTCCTCTTCAGACTGAGTTCAAGAATGTGATTAAAGGTATCAGGGCACCAGAGAAATTATAGAATATTAAATCTAAGGCTTTTTGTTTTGTGATATACATCTTTTCAAATTATTAGTAGAGCTTAGATTTATTGTGCCTATTAATGAAATTCAAATCTTTTAACCGAGCTATAAATGTAACCTTTTTGTCATAAAGATTCCTCCTCCCCTCTCATTTGAATATGGACATGTTTTGCGAGGTATATTTGCATCTAAGTACCATTTTAAAGATAACTATTGCGATATGATTCCAATTTCTTATGCATCTATATAAAGTACTTATGCATATGGTGAATCTAAAATATTTTTCTCTAAATAATGCCTAATATTTAAGAAATAATTTTTTTGTGAAAAAAGGGAAAGAAATTTCCAAAACTACGAAGTTCTATCCCTTTTTCAAAGAAATTATACAGTAATATCATCAAAAGAGTAGAATAACTAGATTTTGTATATAGTTTTCTATATTAAGAGAAAATGTTTTGTATATATTTGGAATAATATTTTTAAAAATGGTACGTAAAAGCAAATATTTCTGAAAAATCATGTTCATATTCAACGCAAAGGGAAAGAAAAACTTTTTGACCAAAAAAAAATACTTTTATAGTTCAATAAAATTACAGAAATATGAACATAAGGCACACAAAATTCTAAGCAGCATAAATAATTTTTAAAACATAAATGTTCACGAAAAGAAAGTCGTAAATTCGGCATTTTATTTTCCCCTCTAATGTCCTGGTATCCTTAAATATTAAACCAGATAAGGCAATCCACTTCAGCTTTCTGCTTATTAGCTTTATCAGCTTTTAAAAATGAATAAAAGTATCAATAATATGAATAAAATTAATAGAATGGAATAAAATAACCCTAAATGAAGTAGTTAAAATTAGAGAGACCTTCACAAATTAACTAAACAAAGATGTCGACACGAGTGAAAATGAGTGCTACTTAGGCTTATGAGAAGTTCTGAGAATATTATTATTAGAATGATTTACTAAAATATTTTTAAACAAGTATTTGATGTATGTGACAATAATATATATTATACTTCTTTAATACTTAAGAAATTAAAAGATTTTTTAATGATTTGTAAACAATCATCAGAAACTTACCAAAAGTGCTACGAATCCAGAGAGAATAATAGAATTCATTTTTAGGCTGTGGTGTGAAAATGAATTTTATGTCTCAATTCGTTTTAGGCCGTCTTTATATACCAGAACTTCAATCTGATATTGAAAAGCTTGAAAGTTCTCGATATTTCACTTGTCAATATTGTACCAAATCTTCTTTCTCCTAATATGAAACCACCTGTAGATATTTATATAGCTTAGTTTATTTAGAATTAAGCATTCAGATTTTCCATTTTGTTGTAGCGTTCTGTAATTAGTTCCTCATTGAGTTAATGAATGAATTAAAAGATAATTGGCAAAAGCTGGAATAATTATTCCACGTATTCATTTTTAAAATCTAAATAAAGAAATATGAGTAATTAGCTGTTTTTTCTTCTTCTTTGAAATCAAGTAATTATAGCTTTTTGGGGCACTCTTTTTCCTGACACAAATAAGATTTGATGTGTAATTTGTTACTTATGTAACATATAGGAAAAATCACATGATCACAAAATTACTTCGCGTTATTCTAAACAGGAAAAATCACTTTATTGCAAAACGGTTTCGCTTAATTCTTAAAAAAAAAAAAAAAAAAAAAAATCCTAATCTCTTAAAATTGCTTAAAATGTATTTTAAAAATTTTTACAATTTTTGTTTCGAGTTTTAAAAATGCAAAATTAATATGAAGCAGAATATTGACTTAAGTATTTCGGTGTTTGAATTTTACACACTTAAAAGTAGGAAAAACGATTATCAAATTGTTTCAGAATCTTAAGATTTTCCACACGGATCTATTAAAATTCATAGCAAGTTATCATACTGATATTTTCTATTAACTGAATTCTTTTAATGCTCTCGAGATAAGGTAATATTTATAACCCCGAGTTTTTATTTTTAGTATCGATGGTACACTTTTTAATTTACATTTTAGCAATTTAGTGATAGTCCTAGCTGTTGTTTTTAAAATAAACAATGTTCTTAGTACTGATACATGCATATATTTAAAATAATATTCAAAAATTTGGTAAAGGAATGGAAATTTAAAAAAGAGGTAAAATAAAGAGATATTTATTCTTTTTTCTGGATACAAAAGCTATATATGTTGTCTCAAATTTAGAAATAATGTAAATATGTGGAAATCCTTTAAATATATATAAAACTTCTATATGAATAAAAGAAATATTGTTTGGTTTTGATTTAGGATCGTTATTTATTGATTTGCAAAAATCTGAATTATTTTGCTCTGAAATTACGTAAACTGTGGAAGATATATTCATGAAATTTTATCTTGTATTTTAAAAAGAATTTTTAATATTGTATGTCCAATTGTAAAAACACTAGAACTGTAGTTCGATTACTGTTGAGGAGCTCTAACGAGCTAGGAAAAAAGTTTGGAGAATTTATTGTTTCTCTTTAAATAAATTCATGTTTCTGTAGAAAGTCTTACCATCTCTCATACGTATTCAGAGCAACTGATGCAAAATGAATTCAGTTGACTTTTATGGATACTTCATTTTTACCCTTCATTCCCAAGAAAATACTTGTTTTCTTGAACAACATCCCACTGCAAAAGGTATTCAAGGGGCTACACCTTCAGAAGATGGTATAAGGGTTACTTGAAGGCAATTTCTTCTCTTCGGGGAATGAGACTTGTAAATTTATTTTAACGTAAAGATGCTCTTATGCATTATTTTATTGAATGTGTCTTGAATTAGCGATTCTGTGGCCAAGATATTCCATAAACGATTAACTAGTTAAATCTTTTTTCAGCCTTTATTTTTAGTGAAGTGAAGAAAATGGTGCTAAATTGAGAAAAAATGTACAAATTTCTGTTACGTTTATTCTACGTAATGTAGAAATGTGAATCTTGGAGCGTTGGATCCTTTCTAGAAACGTAATGTTGGTACCTTTGGTACAAATCTTTTTCGTCGCCAAGGGTAAAGGCTAAAACAGGATTTTAGCCAACTAACCAATGCCACTACTAAAATTTCTAAGCATCTATTGAACAAAACTATAATCATTTGATTATTGTAATGCTATTAGCATTTAAATAATTTACTTGTTTGGATTTTTTTGCCGTCCTACCGACCATTTTATATTCAAAAATATTTCTTACTCCTACTTCTCAATATATTAATTTCAAAATATTCTTCTCTATTCGTCTTACATTAATCTTGACTTAAGACCAACTTCAGCTTTACCAAAACTTAAGAGCTTCTCAATCATAACGCGATAACCTTTTTTCAAAATATTACTCCTTTGTAATTATTTTCAGTTAATAGAACCAACTCCAAATCTTTTCTTTATTTTATTTTTACAAAGAATAAAGAAAAGTTTTATGAAGATCCGGTTCCTTGAAAAGAATGTCATAGATTATTCTATGCTAAAATCGAGAGATTTTTAATTTTTGGAACTACCTAATCCTAGTACATATGCAGAAAACGATAAAAAAATGCACTTTCAGTGCTTTCCACAACACGTCTCGTAGAACACGAAAATTGAAGTACGTGATTAACTTAATTACCATTCAGAAATTATAAATATCGAAATCAGCTTAATAACTGAGCGGATCAGTCTAACAAAATTGGATGAAGACAAAGTTAGAAGGTGCTCAAAAGAAAATGGCTTATTACATACCTTATCACCCTGATAAAATTAATATATATTAGTTTTGATTTGCATAATTAAACATAAATTGTAAATTTGTCACACACATTTCAAAACATTTTCTTAAATTAAACAAGTAATAAAATATTTTTTCTATGATTTCTTTTAAAATTAAGTTTCTGTATTAACTAATACAAAATATGATCCTTAATGAAAGATTTATATCAAACGTTTTATTTATATTTATTTCATGATATATATCTATATAAATGATTTAGTTGCAAAAGCAAAGATCGATTTTAACATATTTTGACATAATTGGTGTCAATAAACTCTTAATTAATGAATTTTTTACCACCAACAAATATTCAAAGGTTTTTAAATGGTATTGGAAACGTTTTTAAGAGAACTGTTTGACAGAATTTCCAGAAAAAAAATTTTTCAATAATAAATGTAATTCTACAGTTCTGTTAGAACTAAGACAATATAACTCCTTTCTAGTAGCACAGATAGTTATTGTAAAGTAAAATGAGTGAAGATATTATCGAAAAATATTGTATGATTACAATTTTATCTTCCTTCTGTCAAAAAGTTAGTTTTATTACCATTACAATCAGTAATGCAGGATAGAAGATTAAAACTTTGATTACGATTGAGAATTACACTTAACAAAATTTTGAGAACATTTACAAGGATTGATTGAAACTTAATGCCTCCTCAGCCATACCTGTTTCATTCGTATTTAGATTTTTGCACTTTTTGTGGAACCTCAAAAAAGCTGCAGGTGACTTTTAAGAAAAATATAATTATTTTCCTTGTAGATGTCATTGATGCGCCGAGAACTGAGTGAAATGGCGATCATATGAAGATGATGAAGCGGTGAGGGACCTTGCACCTTGAGAATTTCACCTTTTTCTAAAGATGATACAACCCCTTTAAGGGCATCAATTTTATTCTGACGAGGAAGTGAAAGCTGCCATTAAAGCTTGATGTCGACAAACCCCACCAGAATTAATTTTTGACGGATTAGCTAAACTATATCATTGCTGTCACAGATGCGTGAAAGGATGGGGACAAAGTTAAAAAAAGGAAAGATTAACCATAGAGGATACACATAGCTTTCATGAACAAAAAAAAAAAAAAAAAAAACAGTGAAAATCGGATAATAAATAAAAAAAAATATATATCACCGTATTAACGTTATTTTTCAAATCAATCTTCTTAGTTCAACGGGATATACAATAATTCAGTTATTATTAAATTATATTGTTTAAGTAAAATGTCACACTGTTTTGGTGCTAATATATTAACCAATGCCTTTAGACTGTTTTTATCCTCTTACCCATCTCTCCAATAAATATGCCCAACTACTGATTTTGTCTCGAAAAAATAAAAAAAAAATTCCCCAAAATCGTGTCATCAATCATTCGAAAATCTCTTCACTTCCCTTTTTTAAATCGAAAAATGTTTCTAAGCAGGCTTTCTATAGTTTACAGTATATCCGAAAAATTGTGTGTTAAATATTCAGTTATATTAAGAACTTTAAAGCTTACATACCATAAAGACTTGTTTCTTTTCTTTGTTATATCTTTAGCGTATTATGTTAATCGCTGAACATGTTTTATTTCTTTATGCGATGGTTTTCTTTGAAATATGCTGAAATATTTAGCATAAATTTTAATATTGAACAATTTAAGGCGTAAAGAAATTTATAAAGATAAATGTCAAATATTATTAAAGAAGATATAACTTTTTAGTGTAATAATATTTGATATTTATCTTTATGAATAAAGTTTAATGGGTCAACGCGATCCATAAAGAGAACTTTAATAATTATAAGCTTAATACTGATATAGAAATATAAGTTTTTTAGGTTATACAAATACAGGAAAAAAATTTCTTTCTATTTGATCTATATCTGTTGTAGCTTAGTGGTCACGGTTTCCAGCTTGACGTTGGCTTTGCTTCATTTTAGTTGCGGATTCGAGACTTGATTTATCATGTAACGGGTCTGGTGTGTGTTAATTATAAAGGGACTAAAATTTCGTATACGTAATTTTGGAATTCGGAAAGGGGCTTACCTGTTCAGTTGTCGTCCCTTTACTTAAACAGTGTTCAAAAGTACAATATTTACCACCAATAGCCTTTGTGTTGTTTCCATTTACGAATTAAATAATCAAACAATCAATTGATTAATTTATAATGTTAATCAATTTTAATAAAAGACATTTGGATTTCAAGTACAACAAAAATCCTGTTGGGATCTATTTCAGAATATTAACAAAATATATTTCTGGAGTCGTGTGAGAATAATTACTAAATAGGATGGAGTATATAAATTAAATTTAAGGCAAAAATGCTATGCTGGAAATTTTTAGGATTGATAAATATAAAAAAAAAACAGTTTTGAATCAAGCTTTTATGTAAAGATGGCACAAAAGGCTTATATATTTAGCAATACATTTTTAAAATGCAAAATAATATGTAATTTATAAAAGTCTGAGTGTTTTAGTAAATATATATCTAGGTAAATACTGATAAACTAAGTACTACAGATACTTATACGGTCATCAACAAAATTTTATGAAGAGAAGGCAACAAGATTTATTGTTATATCACAACGTCAAATCGGTGAAAAAAAATAGTGCTTTTACGATCACCTATTGACCTTAGGCAAAGTAGAAGTATATTATTTCAAGTTAAATATTTTGGTTTATGTAATGAGAATAGCTGTAAAACTTAAATAACCATGTTAGAAATTAGATAAAAATTTTACGTCTACATATTATTTCACATCTGGAAATCATGCTTAGGTAAGCGTTTTTACTAGTTATCTCATAGATAATTATATAAAATGAAAAGGACAATCTAGGGAGGGTAAATATTTTTTGCTTTAAAAAGTTGGAAAAAAGAAGTCGCTTAACGTTAAATGAACATGCAGCTACTGATCAATTTAAAAAATGTTACTCTGATTTTAGTGGAAAGAAAATAGCTGATATAATAGTTCGATCAAAAACGTCCTTGAGAATGATTAATCATCTTAAAGATTCTTTCAATTAAAATTACAAAAAACAAAATGGAAAAAAAATTCAACATCTATTCGGGAAGACAATGATTTTGTGTAAATCTCGGAGCGAAAAAATGTCTGCTTTACTAATTTTGCTTGACCTTCCACTGAGATTTCAAATGAGGACAGTTGAAAATCAGCTTAAAATATATTTTGGTCTTAGTTAGAAGAAAATAGCGAGAAAATCCTCAAGCCAAACTCGTTTGGTGTTTGCTCGAAATCATATATTTTGGACTGATAAATATAAAATTTTAATTTTTGTCAGATGAACAAAAGTTTAACATGTACAGGCTTGATGAGGTAAATTATTGGCGGTATTTAAAGGCTGACAAACATCTTTTATCTAGAAGGTACAGAGGTGGTTCTGACATGGTATGGGTTACTTTCGGATATGGTAGCCGAATATATATTACTTTCATAAATGGTTAAATGATCTCCATGCATTACCAAAATATACGATTCTTTACTGTTCTATTTAATTATTTATCGGTCTCCCCACTGGATGTTTCACCAAGATAATGCGTTTATATTTCATTCTAATTCGACAGTTACGTGGTTAGCAATGAATAGTGTGTTTACATTGAACGTTACAGCCCAAAGCCATGATTGAGACTCCGTAGAGAATTTATAGGGATATATATATTTTCTGGCAATTTCGATAACGGTCAACAGTACCATAGTGTTCCCCAACTGAAAAGATATAATTTAAATCAATAGCATATCCTACCTTTAAGCTTATTTCATAATTTGGATGACTCAATGGCAACTCGAATATTTAAACACAAATCACGATTGTTCGACGAAATATTGAGGTTGTTTTTCCGCATTTCGTTTAATGGCTTTAAAATTATGTTGCGCATATTTCTTCCTATTTTGCCTTTGTTTCGAATAAATGAAAAAACTTTCGAGATCAGACTACTTTGCATGCAGTAAAATTTTAATTCGGCATTTTTTACAATTCTTATTGCATTTAAATCATTGCCATTACTTTTGCTTAGATTATCAAAAATATTGTATCCACAAAATTTTGTCGGCGATTGTATATATGAGATGAAAGTACTAACGCCTCAAGTCATTACAAATGGTATAGTACTTTACACTTAAAAATAATTTTTATACCTCTTAATCTATCTTTAACTGAAAGCTTTATTAATTTGTTTTCTTATACTCATTTAATTCTTTTTACTTTGGAAATTTATGACTAAAAAAAGTTACGTGAGCTAATATGTGTACAAACTTTTAACTCAATTGGATTTTGTTAAGTACACAGCACCGGCCACCACATCCTAACCCAAGTCCTTTACAGCTTGAGTGAAACGAAGTATTGTATTATCAGCAGAAACATGCGTCTAATTCAAAATTTCAGCTCGTTGGAATTATAGGAAGAGAAAAAAGTCGAGTACAATTTTTAATCTGGGCTGACTATTTCTTAAATATATACATTTGAACATAGAAAGTTAAACAAATTTTCAATTCTTTCGTAAAAATTAAAATGCAAGTTATTTCACTACATTTTCCGAATCATTTTTTCAGATTTTCGAATTTTTTCGAAACGTTTACAGTTCACCAGTGTATTTAAAAATATATAATAATGTTGTTTTTACCAAAATAAGTATCATTTTTACAAATTAGTGATTTTGAAACTTCATCAGATCACTGGACATATTTATTAGACAATAATTTTGAATGAAATTGTTTTGACACTATACTTAAGAAATTAAATAGTCAAAATTTTAAAGAATTTAAAAGCTCTATGTATGCTATTGTAAACTAATTCTTTAATGTATAATATACTTGTTATATGTATCAAATATTTTACCCATTCGCAGATTTCATTTCGTTTTAAAAGAAATTAGAGCAGTGGTTCTCGTAATCTGCAGTTCCTTTCAGAATTAGAGATTTATTTCTAAAAGGTATACAAGCAGTATTGATAAAGCGGAATTGAAATTTTTTTTTTTGAAAAGTAATCTTTATTGAAAAAGTAATTCCTAAAATAATATTCAAAACACCTGCATTAAAATCCCCAATCAATTGAAAAGGATTTTGAGATTCATGAGCATGGAAAGAATAACTGAAATATTATATACAGCTATCTTCCTTGTGTACATTTATGTTTTAATCAGTAAACGATTTCCGCAGGTAAGGATAGAGCTATATTTTTCTTTTAAATATACAATAACTTATTTTTAATTCAAATTGTTGATTATTTGAATAACTATAATCTACTTTAAATCAGAAGCTTACTCATTCCTTCGAAATCCAAGAACACATACAGTCTTCTGTACATACAATATTGGAAACACATCAGAAAACGAAAAGGGAAACAATTTATTCAACCTTCAATTTTATTGCCTGAAACAGGTTACAATTTAATTACCCTAGCCCTAAGGTACAATGGAACGATGGTTAATCTCGATAATCCCTTTCTGGCATAACCAATGTACCATTGTACCTTAGGGCTAGGGTAATTAAATTGTAACCAGTTTCGGGCATCGTCTTTAACCATAACCGTTGTTAACTAAAGCGCTATTTTCTACAGTTATGATAATGCTTATATATTAATTCTTTCCAATTCTTGTCTCGAATAAATGTTACAGGTAGATTTTCCAACTGGTGTGAAGATAATTTAAATCACTCGACAGAGCTGGGGGGGCATGAGGCAAAATGGATCAATAGGCAAAGCGTAGTACATCAAAGTCTGCATCTTTACCAAAGACATTTTTTTTGCTTACAAAATCTCATCGGTAACAAAGTACAGCTTTAAGTAAGGCAGTTGTTAACTGAGGTACCAGCCTACAAGTAAATCAATACAAACTCGTTAGCTAATAAATTCGAAATATTCAAGCTATAAGTGTAAATTTTTTGAGCCAAGTCTAAAAAAAAACAAGAAGAAGAAGAAGAAGAAATAGAAGAGACAGCACCAAAATATCTCCGTTCAGATGCAATGTCATGTTTAGGCTCATTAAAACTTTAAGTCATGATTAAAGGGTACATTAAAAAAAATGGTCAAGAGTTTCTTTAAAGTCAAAGTATAACTTACATTCATGTAAAGCTGTCCTTCTTAAAGTGTAAGTCATGAATTCAAATCTGGTATCAAACCAATTATTTTGGTCGAACAAATTTAATTTAGATGCAAGTGCCAATCTATACATTTCCTTTAATTCATTACACAACAATACAAAAATCGCAAAACTGGCAAACCTAAGATGTAAATCATATTAACATAAGGAACAAACACCACTAAGCACATTTTTAAATCTATGTCCAATTCTGAAAAGGAGCTAAACTTAATTTTCCCACAATTTCTGAAATGACATTTAGAGTTGAAATGGCATAAATTTCGTTTCATACAAAATGTGGTGCAATGAGCACCACATATTTGAATGAAGTGAATTTTTTAGCCTTAAAGATTATTAATTCTTATATCTTTTAAAACTGAAAAACGTTTAAGACGCTTTACGTCTAATTATGTCAAATATTGCGCCAAGATTTAAATCTTTATCTAATAAAACAAATTTATTCTTCTCATTAAAATTAAACAGAATTTTCTTTCATTAATTTTTATATACAGGGGAGAAATTCTAAAACTAATTACCACTTTTTCAAGCTTTTTTTGTATGAGTATATATATATATATATATATATATATATATAATTTTAATTTAGCAAAATAAGTATTTAATGAAATTACATAAATTAGAAATTAAATTCATTATTTATTAATTTTTGCATTAATTCAGAAATTAAACAAACTTTTTCTCACGCATGTTTATGGATGAGAGGTACGAAACTTTAGGTGTGAAAGGGGGGTTACAAGACTAAAAAAATTAAGAGTCCCTGATCAAGAAGAATAAAAGTCTTATCTAATCTTATAGTTATCTTAAAGAAAAATAACGAACCTAAAACTTAGATGATTCAAGTATTTTAAATAGATGTCTTTTAATTGATATAGTAACATTATCTGAGTCAAAACTTTAAAAGCTTTTTTTATCACATTTTAAAGCGCTCAATTGAGATGAAATTTTTTATACATGATTGTTTTGGATGAAAATACGATAATTCAATTATAATTAATAAAAATTAATTGAGTGAAACTAATTATTTAACGAATTAAATTTGACTCAACGTTCCCTTTCGCTTTTAAAATTTAAGATATAAAAATTATCTTACGCAAAGTGTGAAGTTTGAAAGAAAACCCATGTTTAAGAAATTCGTTTTTTATCGGTGTTATTAGAAAATAAGATACAAGAAAACTATAGATATGAAATGGAAATCTCGATTTGCACGTATTTTTTGTTTAACGATTGCTCTTTAGGGAACAAGAAATGTCTATTTTCAATAAAATGATTAAACTTCTTTGGGAATTCTTTTAAAAGATAATTATTGCTTAAACTATTCTAAGATTAAGTTTTAGTTCTTGGAATTCAGTTGTGAACTTAATAATAAGTCAAATAAAAAAGGGTTGAGAGAAAAAGTTTCTCGAAATAGCGTTTTTACTCATTCGACTCTCTGAGCAATAAAATATACTCCATAAATGAAATTTTATCTTAAAAATAATTGCAAGATGTAAACTTAAAAGCTAAGTAGGTGTGAATAAAGTGATGTTCTTTATTTTATTGAATAACTCGATTGAAATGAATTAGAATTTTTCCTTAAAAGGCATTACGATTTTCATCAACGTCTTAGGCTTAACATTTGACAAAAAAATTATTCGGAAGTTAAGTATAATGCTTTAGTTTCGGAAGAGTATTCTTTTTTATTAAATCAATCAATTCGATATTAAAAGAGGAAGAAGAGGAAGACAAAGATTAATATAGTTCCGAAATTCTTTGAGAGTAAATTATTATTTATATATTTTTACAGATAAACTTCTTCATTTAATCATTAAAAAAAAACTATTATTTTTTCGAGGTAGAATTTTTCTCATGCATTTTAAACGAAAGAAATAATAGAATATTGATTGCAAAAACGAAAAAAAAATCAGTTTCTCTTATTGAGTATAGTAGTATTTTAAAAAAAACATGCATATTAACCATGTCTTTCAAAAAAACGAATTTTCGCTTGAATATTGAAAATTGTAAAATTTAAGTGAAAATCTCTATTTCTTAAAGGAAAAATTACATTTTCTTACCACTGAAAATGCAGTTATTCGTTTTATCGATACTTGCTGATGTTGAAATAGGATCGAAGCCTTTGTATCAAAATATGAACTCGCTTCGTTCCTCAAGCTATAAATATTATTCGATAAACATATTAAAATCGTTGAAATTTCGCCAAATGTTTTTGTTTTGCGATATCAAATTCTCTTATCGGATTCGGTTCCGCGAGCAGGATAAGTAAATATAACTGTTCAAAGTTAGCAGATGGCAAAAGTTCGCAAAATGTTTATTACACGAATCCAAAAACTTTTGGATCTTTGAAAACTACGATAAAAAAGACAAAATATATACAAGTGTATGATAAGTGAGTTGAGAAAAGTTTAGTTATTGACCTGAAAATCCTTACGTGAAGTGGAATAAAAAATAAAACGTCACACACACATACATCTTTGTTTCTTTATTATTTTACTGTTATTAAAAATTCCATCACGAATAACATAATCTTGCAGACGTAATGCAATCTTCTTGGAAAAAAAAACTGATTACGATCTATGAATGGAAAACAGTGAACTAATAAAAGATGACTAACAAATGTAAACGAAATCAATGATACGATATTTAATTTTGTTAAAGAAATTATGAAATTAAACTTATGCTATTAGTCTCTTTTGGAAACAAACTAAGCTAATTCGCATCTTTTTTTGCATCGTTTCATGTTCATATTGATCCAACACTTTTAATAAAATCTCTACTGTATTAAAAAAGACATTTTTTTTCTTGCATAAAGTTATAAAATATAAAGAACATGAAAAATGTGTACATAACCCGAAAATAAAAATTTAATTAAATAAAATACTTAAATTGTAATATATGTCTTATTTGAATACCTTAAAAAATTTAGGAGAAATATATCATTACATGTTTCTGAAAATCAATCTCATTACTGCTAAAAGCAGGCATCCAATAAATGTGCAAAGAGTTTGACGAAAAAAACTGAAAAGTATTCAATGGATTAAATTTATAGAATCTCGGATCAGTTCCTCACTCTGCCGAACGCCCAGGCGCTTGTTGCCTTGATCACAATTATTATAGTTGATTACAATTAAGCTAAAATTTTATTAAATGATGCACTTTAACTTTAATAGTAATTCTGATGAGAGGGTATGTTTTTAATTTTAAAACAGGTGCCTCGTAATTTTAGCCGTTACCGTTACCGTACTGACGTGATATGTGTTAGCATACAATATCTCTATATGCTGGTTATATATATCTTGTATATCTACATTATTCCGATTAATATATTTAATATTATCGTATTTCTTATATTAGTCAATTATTTATATTCAACAGCATATTTTTCATGTATTTATTTTAATTTCGTTTAATCGTGTAGTTAAATAGTCGTTTGGCTGATTGAAATTTGCTTCCGGCGTTTGTTTGTATCCTTATGATATAAGCTTTAAATTATTTTCTGCTTTAAAAAAGTACATTTTCGAGCTGTTGATGGTCATTGAGTTATTTTCACCTTTTTGTTTTGATTAAGCTTACTTTGTTTTTCAAATAATTTCATTTATAAATTTTGTTGTGTATCAACATATTATCGGTTGATTCTAATATGTTAAAAATAGAAGCCTATTCTAGTATTGTAGTTATTCTAAATCTTCTGAAAAATCAATGTGAATTGTTAGAATGTATTTAAGCTCTTTTGAACCACAGTATCTTTCATGTAATAAAAGTATTTTATTTAACAGACCGATTCTAAAGCAACGTTGGATTGTGAAATTTTGGATTAAACTATTTTCTCTTTTAATCAAGATATATAATTATGTTGTAACAGTTATATAATGATTTTTGATTTCAACAGGTGTAATTTTGAACCTTGAATAATAGTATTTTAAAATTTGGGTGAAATCCTAATTTACGGGGACCACTTGGCGAAACTTTTGGAATAACTCCAAGATGGCACCAAGAGTGGGTGTTTCAAACCGACGTTCCCCGACACCATCTTTTTTCCGCAGTGGAAAAAAAATTCCTTCGTATGTAGAAGATAAATTTCGAAATAAACTGACGTTTTCACTGAAAAAAAGGAAAAGTAGAAATTGACCTACCTGAAAGACAGATTTTAATACAAGATGGTGGTTTTCACTGAAAGAAAGGATATGCAAGCATCACAACATTTATTTTAAATAATTCTCTTCAGTATTTCATTCAAAAAATAAATACATCATAAAATGAAATCCCACACAATGTGTGCTTCTTAATACTGCAAATTTAAACAAATGTTAAAAATAGTTCTAACATATAAAATATCTACAAACTTTCCTCAAATAATAGTATTATATTAAATTTTAAAGAAGAGTAGTAAAAATATTTTTTTAAATACTAGAAAATCGCAGTTCAATTAAGATGTTTTAATAATTATAATATAATGTATGTTTGTAAACCAAATAAATTGGCAGCCATTATTTCAGCTTGTTAATAGAATAATGACTCAATACCTTTAAACCACAGCAATCCAAAATTTCGATTTTTGCATTTATTTAAGGTGAAAAATACATGTAAAACAAAGGCATGTGATAATTTATTATTCAATTAAAAAGTTATATATTTAGTAAAATGTAAGTTACTTATGAAGCATAACACATTTCACAAACGCAGTATGAAACAAACGAATACATGGCTTGTTTACATCTTCGAGCATCACGTGGTCAAGTTATCATGTGATCGTGACATCACATGAGTTTAGTCCATTACGATATTTTGTGGTTAATTAAAACTATAGCCTATTTGGTGTCTAAATGATCTATCAAAAAGAGTAGCGCGATGCAGATTTTATCAATACCTTTCGATGAATTCACTTTGCTCTGCCTTAACAATGAGGTCTAAGTTATATAACACATGGATCAATAAGTTCCGAGACTAACCCAGAGTTGGCGCTCGTAGTAAACCAGTAACCAGGTCTTTCTAGAGTACTAACCTTTGCTTGAAACGTGTCAAAATTTTAGGTCGATCGGACCAGAAACAGCTGAGTTATCGAGGTTGGAGTAAAGTCGTTTTGTAGTTTGTTTAAAAAAAGGAAAAAACCAAGTTTCGAGTTCTGATAAAACATTGTTTTTTAATGGGTAAAAACACCGTGCAAGCGAAACAATGGATTGAAAAATGTTACCCGGACTCTTGTCCATCAAAAGCAACGATTTGTCGGTGGTTTGCCGAGTTTAAACGTGGTCGTACCGACACAAATGACGCGGAACGCTCGGGTAGACCTGTGGAAGCCGTTACACCGGAAAATGTGAGTGAAGTGACAAAAATTATAATGAAAGATCGTAAAGTGAAGCTCCGTGAGATTGCTAAGATGACACAGATATCATATGGAAGTGTATTTACTGAAAAAGGTTTTTTGAAGTGAAGTGAAAAAGGTTTTTTCCAAGTGGGTGCCGCGATTGCTTTCGATGGAACAAAAACAGCAACGAGTCGATGATTCAGAAAGCTGTTTATCGCTATTTACTCGCAACAAAAAAGATTTCTTGCGAAAAAAAAAAAGATTTGGAAAAGCGTTGGAACGATTGTATCACCCTAAAAGGTGATTAACAAAAGGTGTTATGTTGATGAATAAAAAAAAATTTTGCAAAAAAAATGTTGTTTTCATTGTTCGTCTCGGGAGTTATTGATTGATGTGTTAAACTGAATTTAATAATGAAAGGAATATTTCTAAATCCAACTACACAAAAGAACAGACATATAATGAAATCATGAGATGTGGAAGATTTATTGTCATTAAAAACTTTTGTAAATACCTTATGTACTTTTAAAAAGTTAGCCATATTGAAAAACTATAGTAAGTATAAATAATTTCTCTTGACAGATGTTTAACAGGGAAAAGTGGTTAAGTGAGGTTTCAAAAACTTCTAAAATATGGTAGTTTATGAAACTATTTTCTAAAGAAATTGTACGATAAGTGACTGGGTAACCTAGATTTATGTCCAAAGGAAATAAATAAATAGAAAAAGAAAGTAATTTGAATTTAAATAATATTTGTATTGAGTACTTACACAGTTTTTCAAAACTTCTTAAATAATTCTGTGGAGTTTTAATTTAAATACAGAAACTAATTTTTGAATTTCATCTATGTATCGATCCTAAATTTAATATTTTCACAAATGATTTTTTAATACCATATGTAATCTAGGTAAGCATTCCTAACATTTCAGAAACTACAAAAGCATGCAATATCAATTGTAGGAAACAATTGAAAACCAGAAAATATTCCAAAGGAATCATATGTTATAAGGGTGTAATAGTAGCAAAGCAGTTTTCAACTGCACATAAAATTATTTGTTTGTACTTTCCTCGAATATTTATGTCGTATATATTTGTCTTTATATAGCTTTCGAAAAATTAATACAAGAAAGAGATAAAAGTTGCAAATTAAACTACAATAAATGTAAAATTCTCTCATGTCTCTTATGTATTAAGCAGAATCAATTTTAATTTCATAAATTTCGACGACATTTAACAAGTGTGTGTTTTGTCTGGGATCTTAATAAATCTTTAATTCAATATGGGGTTTCTAAGAAATCTAGCAGTCATTTATAAGAAATTAATTATACATGTGTTGTGATTAATTACAAGTAGTTTATTTTAATATAATCATCCATTTTTGTATGTAATTTTAATATTTTTAAGAAACAATCGTATCCAATAAATTCAAAAAATGCTTTGTCACCTAAGAAATGTTTTGACTTGCGAGAAGGAAAATTCTGAGTGCACAGAATTCAATTATTGGCCATTTTTTTAAAAATCGTGCTATAAAAATTCATTAATTCCATGAAACTAGCTTTTTCCGCATTAAATTTATTCATTCGAAGCTAATTTTTATTACTTTCAAAGTTTTATAAGTAATCATTAGACAACATATTTCTTGATTCATTCAATATATTTTTCAATAAAAAATAACAGTATTTATTTTGTGATTATTTTCCTCGGAATAAATTCTAACATACTTTTAAGATAACCGAGTTAATTTCTACAAGAGCAAAATGAGTTCTTTTTATGTTCAGTTCAAATAATCACCATCTTGTAAGATTAAAAGCAATGGTTGTCATATTTAATACTGAAACATAATCATAAATAATATTATATATAACTATTAAAAATCAATATCTGTATTTACATTTTTTAAGTCATGTAATTACCATTAGATATAACTACATTACATAGAATCCGATGTATATATGACTTTAAAAATCTGAGTAATTATAAACATAACACTTTTACTACGAATTCATTTATAATTCTAAAAATTAAGTTTAATAAAATTAAAATTTTCAAAATTTTACTATTCAAATTTTTCATAATTTTAATACCAATATTATAGTGTATTAATTAGAAAAATAAATATGTTTATTATGTAGGAAAGTACCTCATTTTATAATGTGAAAAATTTCAACATTTATTGATAAATTAGATTTTAAGGAAAGTCTAATCACAATCATTTAAAGCCACATTAAAAAAAAAATAGAAGTACAGATATTTTTATAAATGGCTCATATATTTACAGTTTTAAAATTCCCTATTTGAATATTTTTTTTTACATAAATATTATCAAGAATAGTATAACTACAAACTATGAGATGCAACCGTATCTTTTAACACCAAAATTCAAAAATTTAACATTTGAAGAATTTTAGTGTCTCAATTACCTAAAAAAGTAATTTTTAACAAGTGTTTTATTTATTAACTCCAATTTTACCTTTACAAATATAAAGGTACATATTAATGGCTTAAAATGTTAAAAAAAGTTACATGTTTCTTTTTTTCCCTTTAATTCAGCTTACACAATACATTTTAGATGAACTCTATCCTTGAATTGCCAGGGAATGTGGATTTAGAATATATCCTAGAATCATATGGGACAAGTAAATGTACAGGAAATGAACCAATGTCTGAATGAATTGACAATCTGCATATGCAAAGGAGGTAATCTCAACTTCTCTTTACAGACATATGCCTTAGTCGTTGCTAAAAGTATAATGTGCACCATCCTGATAGAGTTTCTTTGAATAAGGCTTTTAAAGGAAACTTTCAGATTCTAAAGGGAATAAATAGTTTGCGATTTTGAAATGCTTGAAGCACGTTTTAGTAATAAAAGTATATCAAAGGTGACAGAAATATTAAAGGGTAGACAGTCATTGCTGTAATATTTAATATCAAATCTAAGAGATCCTTATAGATCGAATAAAGAATATTCCCATTTCGTTAACCTTATTAGAAAATTTGTGAAGATAGTATTTTAATTTTGGAAGAAACTAGTCCTCTAAATATGGCCTTATGTGCTAAGGGAATGCTTAGGGATTTTCTTTTAATTAAATTAATTAGCTGTATTCACTGTCTTATTCTTTTGTAAAAACATTTTTCATATTTTTTTTCTCTTTCTTAGGTCTATTTCTATTAGATACTCTTTTAAAGTTAATTTATTATTCTTTGAATATATGAACAGAGAGAATTATTTCTTTTTGTTAAAATTGCCTAGTAAATTGCCTCTTCAGAATTTGTTTTTAGAAATCTTGAGGATATTTTAATTTTCTTTCACAATATTCTAAGAATCCGTTTCACCTGATGTAATACGCGTATTTTATTAATAATTTGAATAAAGGTAATACAAACAATTTTTTGGTTGAAATTGTTTGACTTTTTAAAAATAATATAATGTTCAAAGCAGAAGGGAAAACCTCTGAAAAAGGAAATGCATTTGAAATAATTGAAACTGGTATTCCAAATTTCGATTATGAATGTATTGCATAATGTATGAAAATAAATGTTTTTCTAAAAGGGTTTTTGTAGTAGATTCATCACCACTATTTTAAACAATGGATTCAAACCTGATATTTTCTGAGAATATTTCTTGTTGTTAGTTTAAAACGTACCAGTAAAATGATTGTATGATAAAAATCATTTTAATAAAGTCAAACATGTTTCTTAAGGTTAATTTAGCGAATATATATTACATTTCAACTCATATTTTGTCAAATATATTCAAAAAAGCGAGGATACCCAAAATTTCTCAGAATAACGTTACCTTGGATGGAGCTAGCTAAGTACGCATTTCTCACGCAACTCTTGCGAGTTCAGTTCTGCCGGTAGAGTCGTTTAGAAAATTTTTGTCTATCTGAGGTAAATGTTTTCCTAGTAGCTATATTTTGTTACCTTTTTGTTTTTTAATATGGCGGATTTAAATGAATAACACACGGAAGTGAAATGTTGCTTCCTGCTGGGGAAAATTCCAAGAAACTTACGTTTTTAAAAGCCACGTACAAATTTGAATGTTTAGGATAAACTTTAGTGTCTGAATAGTTTTCTTGTTTCAAAAATGGTGATGAGTAGATTGATAACAATCCTCATTCCGGACGTCCATCAACATCCCGAATAAACGAAAATGTCGAGAAAATACA
This sequence comes from Nephila pilipes, assembly GCA_019974015.1. Lineage (NCBI taxonomy): Eukaryota > Metazoa > Arthropoda > Arachnida > Araneae > Nephilidae > Nephila > Nephila pilipes. The sequence goes on along the minus strand of BMAW01108868.1, from coordinate 45,933 downwards.
TGAACTTGTGCTTAAACAACGATGATAGACAGTTTCTCATATGGCTTAGTTGAATGGATTGACTTAGAGTTCAGTTCAAAGAATTTGAACAAATGATTTGGGAATGAGAAGTGTCTCTGACAAATTAGTACTTAGGGTTGTTCTTGACAAGAAAAAATAGCCACCTCATTGAGGCAGTGTTTGGGTAGAAATGCCATAATTATTTTGTCCCACACACCTTTCTCACCTGATCTAGCCCCATGTGAATTCATTTTGTTTCCATGCATCATGAAAGGTATGAAATGGCATGATTTCCCAACGTTGAAGTGGAAAAGAAAAAACGAGGGAAGACCTGTCAATCACATCACTGCAGATAAATATTAAGGCTACACAGTACCCTAAAAATGACAAATTTATCGAATTTTTTTTTTTTGCATTTTCCTGTAGCCCATACATTTGGGAATCTTGGCCCCAAATTTTAGATCGAATAACCAATTAATTTTTAAGATATTTGAAGTTTTCTGAGTATTGTCAGTCACTATTTTTGACAGCTGAGGGGGGCGTGGTTAGTTTCGGTTTCTTTTAAAGCATTTTTCCATTCTTAAATTTAATTAATTACTAATATTTTTTAAATAAAATCGATACTTGCAGAGTAGTGGATATTAGCTTCAACTTTCACTACTAAAATCGTTTATGTTTGTTTATATTTTGAGTTTTTGATGTGCTTATAGTTACTTAGCTAAAATTCACAAGAAAAGGTCTTTCTCATGACCAATATTTATTCTGCATATAATTTATATAACTTAAAACCTTTTTTAAATTGTTTAAGTTAAGTTTTTTCTGTTGAGAAAATGCCACGAACAAAACTTTCGCAGCTTGAGAAGAGAAGCAACATTTCTAACAGATGAAGTACTGTTGAAAATGACAGTTCTAAAAACCTGCCTCAAAACTTCAGATTACAAATGTTTTGAATACATAAAAAAAAAGATGTTTGATAAAAGTATGTTTCAAATTACATTATAGGGGATACTGAATGCTTGTTTATAGATAATTAAAGCAATATTTGTCATAGTGCATCTTTAAAACTTTGCTATGGTCTAAGAATGGGATTTGCATATAAAATGAATGTTGTATGTGTTAATTGTGACCAAACCTAAAGTGAAAGATGTTCATAACAATTGGTTGATACTATATTACATCAAATATCAAATGTTAGCAAACATCAATTTTTTAATGTTCCATTTGATGTAAATATGAGATTAGTGCAAGGTATGTTAAGTTTGTGACTTGGCTACTCGGCGTTGGAAAAATTCTGCATACATATGAATTGAAATATAATGTCTAGTAAAACTTTTAAAAGACATTATAAGCCAAAAGTTCTGATTGGACATCTCGTTGGGTCAAATCAGTCGTTGCTTGATATTCGTAAAGATGTCATTGAGGCGTATGGCTCAAGGAATAAAGATATTGTCAACATTGGAGTGTCATATGAGGGAAGCTGGTTGACAGGAGGACATACTTCAACGTCAAATATCGGAATAGGATATGTTATGAACTTGCTGACCGGCTTTCTGATAGACTACGAAGTAATGTCAAAGCGGTGTGGAGAATGTGAACAGACTAAATTTGAGCTTGGAGAGAGACAGTGCTGAATTTCGTATTTCATAAGAAGACATCAAAATGTTTGAAGTACAACATATGTCGGATCATAAGGTGCAATGGAAGTAAATGAAGCTGTGAAATTATGGGAAAGATCTGAGAGTATTGGATTCCGGGACACTATCTTGCTCTATGACTCTAGGTGTTTTTACCAGTCATCATTAGCACGTGGGAAAAAGTCAGGTATTCACAAAGATTGGGTAAAAATACCAATCAGCAAAGAATATTTGCCCAAAATCTTGCAGATTTATCAGCGATTAGCATCAACTGAATTATTAAGCACGTGTGTCAGAGGTTTGACACAAAACTCTAATGAAGCATTACATTCGATGATATGGAACAAGTATTCCAAAGAAAATACAGCTTCTAGGAGTCGTGTGTTGATTGCCATGTCGAGTGCAATACCTGAATTTATTGTTGGAACATTAAAAGCTCTAAAAACATTTCAGGATGTTAATTGAATTTGTAACAAGTTTGTCATCAGAACATTTAGTGTACTTTACTGATTGTAGGAGAATCTATTTTAGAAAGAAAAGAAAATCTGCAAATTTTGAAGTTGCGCAGAAAAAAATAAAACTTGCTAAATTGCGTCGACTTAAAATTCAGAAAACATTAGGTGCTACGTACAATCCTGGTTGTTTTTAACTTTTTTTTAAACTTTTATTTATATCATTATTATTTGTTATAAGTGTATTGTGTTTTAAAACTTTTGTGGAATTATTATGTTAACTTTAAGCTGAATAATCTGTCATCGTAACAAATGCTATATCGACATTTTGAAAAAACATATTTTGAATAAATAAAAATATTTGCCATCATATTTAATTAAAGTAGTGTTTTCATATATTATATAAGTAGTTAAATAATATATTAAAAATTTAGAGCTTTGCAAGTATTATTAGTTTTTGTTTTATGCCTTTAAAAACTTTAAATGCATTTTTCTCAGACTTTTATTTTTGAAGATGTAAGTGTTTTCTAATCCCTAAGGCTTTTTTTCTGTTCAAGATAGAGTCTTGAAATTTCTTATAGATACTTAGATATATATGTTCTATAAAAGTTAGTATGGATTTAGGTCTGGGATCCCTAGTTATTTTTTTAAAAAAATATTTTAAAAATTTTCGTGTTTTTTCCAGATTTAGCTAGAAAAATAATTATTAAAAATCAACAAGGAAACAGATTATCAAATCCATACTAACTTTTGTTTGCAATAAAATATGAAATATAAATCACTCAAAATAATTAAAAAATTTCAAAAATTGTGTATTTTATTAGAGTTTAAAAAAACTTCAAAAATTTTAAACTTTCTTAAATTTTAAAATAAGGGCTTGATAAATTGTCTTTTTATTTTCAAAATCATTTTAATAATATAGTATGAAAACAATACATAAGTTACTTTTAATATTACTGTCTCCAAAAAAGTTTTTTGAAAAAGGGTACCGTGTAGCCTTAAAATTGTTTGAAACTATATTATCACCGATTTGTAAAATGTGCATATAGCAGAGAATACGATAAATGTAATCTGTTTGTTTTGTAAAAAAATTTAACCTTTATCTTTATTTTTTTTTGTACTTCCGCGCAATATTAATATCAACCTAAATATTTGAAAAAATGTGATTTACAATCTACTGTACTGAGGTTAAACATATTTTCGATAAATACTATGCTTATAGAAATATTTGATATTGAAAATAATAAAAAAATATTTAATCGCACGTTTCAGCAAGCAGTTGTTTTATTGAAAAAACAGTGTGAACTAAGAAATAGATATTCTGATGTGAGCTACATGTAGGAAGTCCAATGGCAGTTTATTATGCTAGGTAAAACTAATTGTAAGAAAAGGAATATTTTGAAGAAAAGTACAATACAAAAGAGGTATTTTCTTAGTAACATTCGTAATTCTTATTGCAGCTGAATATTGTTGATTACTACGTTTTTGATGAATTTAAGTAGCTACTTAAAGAAAATTTTCCGTTAACGTATATAATTGTCTTGAAGAAATATTTAGAGAAAGGATTAAATAACACTTTCTAAATTTTGCTCGAATCAGATATTTTGTTGCAGGGAGAAACGGAAAAATCGTTTGAATTTCACGTACTATATTTATCTTATGAAATAACAAAAAAATGTAAGGTCTAGAGATATTAAATTTCTTTTTGCACAATTGTATTTAATAACTCGTATTTTTAATAATAATTTTGCAATTTTTTTTAAATTTTTTTATTTCCTAAATAGAAACGCATTTCTGTCGATTGAAGTAAACATTTTTAAAAAATAGTGAATTATTTTTTTATATCTTTAAATCATTAATATATTGGATTAACGTTTGGAAATCATTTTTTAACTTAGGTACTTCACGTATAGATTCATGAAATTTGAAGTTTTATATAGTTTTAAGCTGAAGAATGATATCCGCAAAAATATAACTTCAATACGAAGAAAACTTTTATTAAGGCTCCCGTCTACCCGCCATTTTGATTTCATCAGCTTAATGTTAATCCTATGGAATTTTGACTTTAATTCTCACATCTTTATTATTTGATGTATTTGAATGCAATAAAGTGCATCTGAAAGAGCAAAAAATAATCAATGCTTCTGTGGAATTACTTTTTTCCTCCAATTTTTAAAAGTATTTGAAAATATTCTTTTAAAACCGGAAAACTCAAAAACGAATAATTAAAATAAGAATAAAAATATTTTTAAAAATCTTAGGAAAAAAGTAATTCCACAGAAGCATAGATTATTTTTTGCGCTTTCAAATGCACTTTATTGCATTCAAATAGATCAAATAATAAAGATGTGAGAATTAAAGTCAAAATTCCATAGGATTAACATTACGTCCACGAAATCAAAATGGCGGCTAGACGGGAGCCTTAAGATGTTCTTCTGTTTCCTGTCTATCAGCCATTTTGATTTCATGAGCGTAATGTTGATCCTATGGATTTTTTACTTTCTTCCTCAAACCTAGATTTTTTAAATCTATTTGATTGCAAAAGCGTACAATCGAAACAGCAAAAAATAATTAAGGTCTGTGTGGAATTACATTTTTTATCCAAGTTTTGAAAATATTTTAGAAACTGTTCTGAAAACATTTAAAATTCTTAAAAGTTTTGGAAAAGGGAAAACCCCAAAAGCGAATCATTAAAAGAAGGGTAAAAATATTTTTAAAAATTGGAGAAAAAAATGCAATTCTACAGAAATCTTCATTATATGTTTTGCTCTTTCGGGTACACTTTCTCAAATAGATAAAATACTATAGATTCGGGAGCGAATGCTGTAATAAAATAGGATTAACATTACGTCAACGATATCAATTGGTGCTATAACAGATATTTTCGTCAATATCTAAAAATTGACTATCTGCATTTGAAGCATTTGCTATAAGTTAAATTAAGTATTTTTTTCAACAATGAACTCCCACGTAATGCAAGATTTTTGGAAGCCGATACAGTATATTCCGAAATGCATATCTTGGCGATGATGCGTTTTGTGGAATATTTCGTGAATGTTACTGCCTTGTCTAAATGCCGCACATAACAAATTATGGAAATTAACAAGTCATACGGGTATATATTGCATTTTGGTCCCCTGAATTTTAGCTGGTAATTAGTAACTAGTATACACAGGACTAAAGACTCTTTCTTTTTACTTTAGAAACAAAATTTTATTTTCTGAGTAAAGCGTTAACAGGCGATTGCATCTTAGTACAATGAACATATTCTAGCCAGCAGGGAAAAAAACAGCAACCATAGATTTCTACTTATTCATTTAAACTAAAAACATGTTGCCATTACGTAAAAGATAAATACTTGAACGATGGTGATGAAGTGTGATGTGACTGAAAATAATTATTTTACACAGAATACGTATTAATAAGAATTAGGAAGAAAATAAACACAAATGTTTAGGTGAAACAAAAATAAAGAATTGTTGATAATGAAAATTAATTTTAATACAACCAACAACTTTACTTTGTAAATAATTTTAAAATTATAATAAAAAAACTTCCATAGCCTTAGGCCAAAGGAATCGGAGTTTGGAAAACAGTTGGTAGCATTTTATGAAGTAAAATATATTCAGAACACAATAATATAAAACAATCCCCAAATGCTATAGGTTTAAAATAAAATGTCAATATTTCCTTAGTCTTTCTTATGAATGTACGGCCCAATTTTCGGAAGAAAGACGAAAAATCAAGATTTGTGAAAAAATATAGATATAAGAGCAAAGAACTTTTTATAAAATGTTATTTCGCTAGATCCATTTCTACTGAACTGAATGCTTCGATATTACGGGAGACCTACCGCAAGCTTCTGCTTTAAGCAGTGAAATTCAAAGATGCGGCAGTTTAAATATTTCCCTAAGCTGTTAGTAAAACTTCTAGATAAAAGTTTGATCCATGGAAAAGAATTATTTTTACACTTTTTTTTCGTTCCAACATAAAGCATCAAGGTTCAAAATAAATCAATAAGGAATCAGGTTTCCACACAAGAATATGTTGAAATTTTAGGTAACAATTGATTATATTGTAATGAATCGAAATAATTGTATAGCACAACAGGAACTTTTTAAACTTCTATACGATTTTTTTTCTGTAACATAAGATAATATGCTAAAAAATACAGCTTAATAGAGTGTGGGATCTCCTGTTGCCTTACTTAGTGTAGCAACTCAACTTGGCGAGTCCCAATCAGTGTTCGAAAGTCCCCTACAGAAATATACAGCGAAACTGACTGTACACTCGTCCGAAGTAGTGAAAGTGTTACCGATGCAGGGTTTTGTGCATGAACTGACTTACTCACCCTATCCCATATATGTTCAATACGATTCATGTTTGTCCATCTAAATCTTTCTTTGGAAATACCCAGAAGTATGTTCAAAGTAATAAAGAATCTTATTGGTCCAGTGGTATAGTACATTACCCTCTTGGAAAAATTCCGTCTTTGCTTGAGAACATATAGTCCATTAATTATTGCAAATTGCCTCCATCTAGATGAACTTAACCAGTACCAATCAATGATTGGTTACGTCTAACCAGACGAATTAGTTAATACCATACATAAACAAGGCACGATTATGGAGCCTCGCCCAGCCAGCCCACTGCCATGTTAACAATTTCACTCCCTAGCCTCGTGAGATCTGGATCACAATCGAACATTTTCTTGAACTCTTACAAAGTAGACGCATGACTTATCTGAACAAGAAACTTTTATCCAATCCTCTAGAATCTAACCGATAATTTTACTAGCCCGATAGAGACGCTACAATTGTTGGAGTGTTAGTAAAGGCACACGAAACAGTCTTCCGATGTCATATTCCATCAACACCAAATTTCTTTACATGATCCTCACGGACAAGTTCACATTAATTGCAGCAGTTATTTCATGCAGTGTCTCATATCTGGTTACACTATCTACGCAAAGCAGACGACGCTGGTGTCGGTTATTAAGTGGACGCAGTCGATTACTAGGTTATCCGTGATGGGACGAAATACCTGAAAGTTTTGATCTTGGTACACTCTTAATACTGTGTATTGAAGAATGTTCTAGTTATCTCCTAGCAATCTCCCAAATGGAATGTGTTATGCATCAAGCTCCAAACACCATTTTACCTTGAAAGTCTAATTCCCGAGATGCGGATATAAAAAAGGAAGAAATATATATAAAATTTACTGAAGGTACATTCATCTGATGACCAAGAATAAAAGTTTCTTTGTATCATAAGAAACATCTTTAGAAGCAGATATAGAGGATTTTCTAATAAATATCATTATAATGAAAATAAAAATCATAGATAAATGAAAAATGCCAACTGCAATCAAACAGGATCCAAATTGCTCATGCATTCTTTAGAAGGAATTTCGACTCAGAAAGCATATAAAATCAAATTCAATTTTTCGTTTATTACTTCTTATAAGTGCCAATGTTTATAATATGCGTTTGGATTAATTGATGTAGGGGATATATATGGAGATATAAATATGAAGTACATATATATGCATATATATAGTATATCATATATGTATGTCATGATATTAGAGATATAAATGCAAGTAATGATATATGGTATATACACATACATACAATATGTGTATATACAGATATATAACAGCATATAGGTATGTAGTATGTGGCAGAGAAAGACATATAGTTATATAGAGCAGACATACATATATAAATATACAGAGAAT
>BMAW01108868.1:9936-28635 GCA_019974015.1 Nephila pilipes | reverse complement strand
AAGACTTTACAAGAAAAAGAAGTATATACCTGTTGCTATTAAATAATTCTTTGTTAGAAATTATTATTTTTCAATGAATAACTCGTCGTGCTTCTGGTTAAATCAGTGAGTGGGCCAACAAGTTGGCTAACGATATTTTATAGTAGAAGGCGATGTAATTCGAAATATTTATTTTGCTTTTCAACAGTTTCCAAGAACGAAGCTATACTTATACTAAATCAGAGAAATGAATTCATTTCAGCAATTTTTCATCTCGAATTTGCATAAAAAATATCGGAAGTGAACATGGGCTTCCTGGAGGAATGGGAATTGATATAATATAATAGAATAATGTTAACAAAATGAATAGGTATCTTTATTAATGTCGCATTTAGAAGCAATATGAGGGCTATTGACGACGGATTTCGTAATTTCGAACTTCTGTCAACTGGCGTGAACAACGCCTGAGCTTGTATCTCCCTCTCCAAGTTTCACACCATGCCAAAGGAAGAACTTTGACCTCGAAAGATTTAACGGGCATCAGCCCCGTTACACGGCGACCATTTAGTGGTATCAAGGTTCGATCCCGTGACTCAACGACAGAACGTCGAACGCGAGTTCCCGATCATGGCCTAAGGGCTAGCGCAACTACCTCACAAAATTAAATAACTGAAAAATAAAAACGAACCTTACACCATACTTTAAAGAAAAATTTAGGTATTCATCAAAATTATTACTTATATAATTTACTATGTTCTTTTTTCATTCAGATAATTGTATTAATATGTTTTTAAATTAACTTTAACATAGTTTTTTTTTTTTTTTGTGAAACTATGGAAATTTAAAATTTTTTGAGTAAATAAAAATAAAGTTTTTTGTCAAGAATGTTTTAATAAGGTTACATACTGATGGCGTAATGCTATTTTCATATTTTTATTATTTATTATTCTACATTACTTCTTTCCAAAACTTTTTAACCTTTTAAGATTTATTATTAGATTGGTATGTTTCCCTGGAAGTGAGAGCTAAGGAACCATAGTATATTTCTGAATTAAATCAAAATTACTGATTTTGTATGGAACAGAAAATGCATTTAACTAATATTATTAAAGAAACAAGATTAACATTATTACAAATAAATTTTTTTAAAAAGTGCATCAAAGGGTTTAGGAATAATATCCTGGAATATCGTAGGAAATAGAATTATGTTTGGTTTGCGAAAGCGTCTGATTTCCCCATGAGTGGATTAAAAAAATTATATTATTAGAATTGTGATGAAATGCTACTTTTTTCTTATATAGCAGTGCATTTAATATCAAAAATAGGTGAGAGGCATCTTACCTTTTCCTCGGTAAGCGCGGCAGTATTCCACATTTTTTAAGTTTTCATTGGGCCTGTAACAATACTGTCCATCTCTACACTTTCTGCCAAGGACGCCACATCTATTAGCATCCTGAGACTGGACGCAAACAACCACCTACGGAAAACAATTCAAATTTGCATTATGCTTCATCTATTTTGAAACTTTTAAATTATAAATAACTGAAAATTCTATTTACTGAAAACATATTCATATTCATTTATTCAAAATAATCGTAAAATTATTACTTCAATTCAGCAGAAATCTCTACATATTTCATTTCTGCTTTCTTATTTTCAAGTTACAGATATGCAAGTGCACATTACACGATTTCTTTCCTTTTGTTGCCCATTGTTTTTAATGTTTATGAGAAATCTATTCCCATAGATTTGTAGGTAAAAAGAGAAGGAAGGGCAAAACTTGCATTCGTGCTGGATTTTACCATTTTTTTCAATGAACAATAATACGAGTATCATTGCACTAAGAAGCTTTTCCGGATCTCACTAACTAAAGAAGTAAAACTGGAAATATCCTCGTTTTTATTTGTAAGAGTCATATTCAAGAAATTGTTTTATAAATACACTTATATAAATATAGTACATCCTTTTAAAAAATTTATTTCAACTATATCAAGCAATTGTTTAAACAAAATTATGTAAATTTTTTGGTTTAATCAAAATTTAAGAGACAGAAATTAACTAGCCATTTGTTACGTCATGAAGAGTTAAATCTAGTACCAATTTTACCAGTTGAAATTGCTTAAGATATTCATCGTTTCATAAATTATGTGTTCCGTGTAACAGTTGAAGTACTATAGATTTTTATTTTGTTTTGTTTTCGATTCACGTGATTAACTGTGCTTGACAAGCATTCGTGCTTTTCTGCATTTTACAAACTTTTCAATATTTCATTTTACTTTTTGAATACTATAAATTTTTTTATTTCGAATATTTTATGCGTTTAATTTTTAATGAAATTTTGTATGAAGCACTGAACTTATAATTTTGGTAATTTTTTTGATTTGTTTGATTATTTAATTCTATTTAGCAGAACATTAATTGCTTGAATTGCAAATAGTGTGATTTTAAGAGCTTTTTTGCCTTAGCACTGTATTTAGAAAATTCTGTAACACCAAAAATTAATATTTATTTATAAATCTTCTTGTAGTATTTATTACCTTTAAATATAATAACATAGCCTATATTTTAATCATTTTATTAAGGAGTAAAATTATAGTTTGCCTATTAAAAACTACTTAAAGAAGCAAGTTAGCAAAATCTAATGAAAACTTCTGTTACAAAACCTAATCTTATTTAAGTCTTAAATCCGCCATGATACATATTAAATACGCGTTAGCTGCTGTGGAAATTGTAGTTTTTTTTAATAGGAAGACGAATTACTGCTATCTTCTGTTAAAAATATTACATTCCTGTTCAGAGTCGAAGAACGTCGTTATAAATTGAAATAGAAAAGGGAGTTCACTTTAACATTCTGCTTATTTGCATGAAAACTTAGAAAAATGAACAAAATGCTCAGTATTCAAAATAAAATTGATAGAACAGAATAAAATAAGCCTCGAGAAAGTAGTTTAAAATTAGAGATTCCTTCTCAAATTAACAAAACAGACAAAGACGTCAACGCAAATGAAAATGAGGGCTGTTTTGGCTTCTGAGAAACTCCGAGAATATTACTGTTAGAATGATTAACTGAAATATTTTTTAAATAAATATTTACATGTATATGGCTATCAAATATTTTCATACTTCATTAAATTAAATTTAGAGGTTTTTAATAACTTTTTAACAAACACTAGAAACTTACCAGAAGTGCTACGAACCCAGAGAGAATAATAGAATTCATTTTTAGACTGCGGTTTGGAAATGATTCCAATATCCGAAATCGTTTTAGGCGGTCTATATGTACCAAAACTTCAATATCATTTTGAAAAGCTGGAAAGTTCTCGTTCTTTTACTTGTCAATATTACACCATAACTTCCTCCTCCTAAAATGAACCAACCACCTGACGATAATTTCAACAGCTTCGTTTCTTTAGAATTAAGCATTCAGATTTTCAATATAAATTATGTGTTCCTTAATTAGTTCCGCATTAAGTTAGCGACCGAATTAAGGGGTAATAGGAAATAACTGGAAGTAATTACTCAATGTATTTATTTTTAAAATCCGAACAAATACATAATGATTAATCAACTGTTTTCTTCTTCTTTGACATCAAGTAATTATAAGTAATTGGAGCATTCTTTTTTTCTGGAACAAAAAAGATTTGATGTGTGTTTCGTAACTATGTAACTCTCAACAGGAAAAATCGCATGTTCACGAAATTGCTGAACGTAATTCTTAACATGAGGTTTTTGTAAAACCATTTCGCTTAATTCTTAACAGGAAAATTCGGTTCTTAAATTTGGTTAAAAATATTTTTTAAAATTTCGCAGAATTTTTGTGTCGAATTTTAAAATTTTAAAATATTTATGAAACATAATGTTGACTTAAGTATTTTTGCATTTGAATTTACACACTCAAAAGTAGAAACAAACAAAAAAAAAAGCGAATATCAACTTGTTTCAGAATTTTAAGATTTTCCACTCGGAGCCATTAAAATTTATACTAAATTGTCATACTGATGTCTTATAATTAACTGAATTCTTTTAATGCCCTCAAGATAAGATAATACTTATTACCTCGAGATTTTTATTTCAAATTTTGCTTTTATACTTTTTAATTTATCTTTTAACATCTTAGTGGTAGTCCGAGCTGTGTTGATTTTAAAATTAATACTGTTTTTAGTAACGAGACATGTATATATTTAAAATAATATCCTGAAATTTCACTTTAGAAGTTAAAGGAAAGATATATTTATTGTTTTTTCTGAATAGGAAAGCAATATAAAGTTTTACTTCAGTCTCAAATTTTGAAATAATGAAAATATGTGGAAAGTATTTAAAAATATACAAAACTTCTATATGAATAAAAAATATTTGTTTGGTTTTGATATAGGATCGTTCTTTATTGATTAGCAAAAATCTGAATTATTTTGCTCTGAAATTACGTAAACAGTGAAAACAGTGGGCATGTGACATTTGCATTAGTAATAGACAAGAGGTAATGAAAATAAGTTCACCCAAATGAAATTGTTATTGAATCCAAAATTCGCTAAATTTGGCGTGAACTTTGTATTTCACTTTAACTCTGCATAAGCAATAACCTTTTTATATAAAGTAGAAAATATCAACATTATACATAAAGTAGATTTTAAGGAAATTGAACCTGAATTTAAAAAAAAAAAACATCTCGAGATAAACGCATATAAATATATATTTTTCTTTGGCGTAGTATGTCTGGTTATATTTCTAAATTTAGTTTTCTAGAGTGCCAATTATCATATTCTCATGCATAATACAAGTATGAAATCATCGAAGTGTCTTCTAACATTTAAAAAGAAAATGAAGGAGAAAAAATGCAAAATTTGAAGCATTTTCATGTCACAGTAAGTTTAAGTTAGTGTTAAAAAAAGGGTATTTCATAGAATTTATATAGTATCGATATTTATTTTTCTTATTACCAAAAATGAACGAAGTAATATAAGTATTAAAAAAATTACAATGAAATAAACTATTTACTTAAAAATAATTATTTATTATTTTCAGGGAATTAAACGTGTGAAATAATTATGGATGCACGACAGCTCAGAAAATATTCACTTATAACCATTTATACTTAAATGGATGTTAGACCATTTTGAGTTGAAAATAAACTAAATATTACATGATAAAAATTTATTTGAGCTTATCCTTAAAGCTTGAACAAAAGTTCTTAATAATCTTGCGTATACCGACTTTAACAATGGATAATTAAATGGAAGAATTTGAAGTTGATTAGCTCCTTTGAATTAAATCCTCTTTAAGCAACGTGAAATCTTTTGACAGTAATCATGTAACGTAGAACTTCGTTTAGATAACGTGATCGACACCAGAATCGATACCTTTAACAATTCCGGTATCTGTAATTGGGTAAAAGATCTTTATAAAAATCACGTTGTTTAATTCTTTGTTACAAAAATGTTATACATATGAAATGTTATCTTATATTATTAAAACGTTTTTCTGAATTTCACTTATTTCACTGAATTTCACAATTTTCGATCGTTAGTTTAACCAACTTCCCATCAAGCTAGAGCTTTGACATTTTGGGAATCGTTCGTACTCGCCCAACAATGCAATATTTAGACGTTTGCGACAAGTTTTAACTTATATTTTCTTTAATAATGCAGTTTAGCCCAATCACTTGGCGCGATTTCAAAAATTGGCACCAAACTTGGCGATTTTTTTTTTTTTTTTGGCTGAGCGTTAAATCCGTGAAACGGAACAGGGTAGCCACATTTGGCAAAATACTGCCAAATAATTCTTGTCGCCAAGGGTGGTTGGGTTAAACTGCATTCCAACCATTAATTTACCGGATGAATTAATTAATTTTAGTTAGTTTTTACGTTTTTATGTATTTCACTTGGCGTGTGTCTGTCCGTGTGCGTATCAGTGTGTCATCAAATTTTCTATCGTTAACTTAATCAACTTCCCATCAAGTTAGAGCTCTGAAATTTTGGGAACCGTTCTTACTTGCCTAACAATGCAATATTTACATATTTGCGACCAGTTTTAACTAATATTTCAATAATTTTTTTTAATAAACTTTGCCACCATATAAAAACGTTGTTTTTAAAAATGTTGGTTTTTATCTCGAATTATTTTAGAAATAATTTTTAATATTGCATGTCCAATTACATTAAAAGCATTGGATTAAAGTAGTTTGATTACTGTTGAGAAACTCTAATGGGCTTGAAAAAGATTTCGAACATATTGTTTCACTTTGTATAAATTCATGTTTCTGTAAAAAGTCTTACCATTTCCTATACGTATTTAGAACAACTCATTCAAAATTAATTCCGTAGAATTTTATGGCTATTGCATATACACCGCTCATTCATAAGAAAATCGTGTTTTATTCCGTAAAATCCCACTTCAAAAGGTATTCTAGGGGCTATACCTTCAGAAGATGGTATAAGGGATACTTGAAGGCAATTTCTTCTCTTCGGCGAATGAGACATGTAAATTTATTTTAACGTGAAAAATGCTCTTATGCAATGTTTCATTGAATGTGCCTTGAATTAGCAAATAATTGAATTCACTGTGTCCAAGATTAGATCCTTTTTCAGCCATTATTCTTGATGAAGCGAAGAAAAAGATACTAAATTGAGCAAAATTGTACTAAATTCTACTCTACGTAATGTAATAATATGAATCATGCAGCACCAGAGCCCTTCTAGAAATGTGATGTTGGCTCCATTCGGTACGATTCATTTCCATTGGCAAGTGTGAGGGCTGAAAAGGATTTTAACGAATAACCACTGCCAAGTAACTATTTTTTTTTTACAAAACTATAATTATTTTATTACAGAAATGTTATTAGTACTTAAATTAGTAAGTTTGAATTTTTTTTTTGCCATCCGACCAACCGTCATATTCAAAAATACCTCTCACTCCTAATGCTTAATGTATTAATATCAAAATATTTTTCTCTATTCGTCTTCATACATCAATCTTGACTTAAGACCAACTTCAGCTTTACCAAAACTTAAGAGCTTCTCAATCATAATGCGATAACCTTTTTTCAAAATATTACTCCTTTGTAATTATTTTCAGTTAATAGAACCAACTCCAAATCTTTTCTTTCTTTTATTTTTACAAAGAATAAAGAGAAGTTTATGAAGATCTGGTTCCTTGAAAAGAATGTCATAGATTATTCTATGCTAAAATCGAGAGATTTTTAATTTTTGCAACTACCTAATCCTAGTACATATGCAGAAAACGATAAAGAAATGCACTTTAAGTGCTTCCCTCAACACGTCTCGTAGAACACGAAATTTGAAGCATGTGATTAACTTAATTACCATTCAGAAATTATAAATATCGAAATCAGCTTAATTACGGACAGGATCAGTCTAACAAAACTGGATGAAGACAAAGTTAGAAGGTGCTCAAAAGAAAATGGCTTATTACATACCTTATCACCCTGATAAAATTAATATATATTAGTTTTGATTTGCATAATTAAACATAAACTATAGATGTGTCACATACATTTCAAAACATTTTCTTAAATTAACGAGTAATAAATTATTTTTTCTATGATTTCTTTTAAAATTAAGTTTGCATATTAACTAAAACGAAAATGAGCCTTAATAAAAGACTTATATGAAAGTTTTAATTCCATTCTATTGATGATTTATCTACTCTTAACTAAAGAATTTTTATCATCTAAAAATATTCAAAGGCCTTTAAATGGTATTGGAAACGTTTTGAAGAGCACTGTTTGCCAGAATTTCCAGAAAAATACTTAAATAACAGTTTTCGATAACAAATCCAGTTTTACAGTTCTGTTGGAACTAAGACAATAACTCCTTTATTGTAGCATACATTGTACCGTAAAATGAGTTAAGAAATTAGCGAGAAACACTGCATGATTACGATTTTGTCTTCCTTTTGTCAAAAAGTTAGTTATCACTATTACAATCAGAGCTGTATGACGGAAAACTTCAATTACGATCGAGAATTACATTTCACAAATTTTCAGAACATTTATAAGGCTTGATTGTAACTTAATTCCTCCTCGACCATACCTGTTTCATTCGCATTTAAATTTTCACACTTTTTGTGGTACCTCAAAGCTTCAAGTGACTTTTAAGAAAATTAAAATTATTTTCTTTGTTTGCAGATGTCATTGATGTGCTTAGAACTGAGCGAAATGGCGATCGTATGCAGTTGAGGATGAAGCGGTGAGAGACCTAGCATCTTGAGGGTTTCACCTTTTTTTGAACAACCCCTTTAGGGACATCATTTTTATTTTGACGAGGAGGTGAAAGCTCTCATTAAAGCTTGGTGTCGACAAAACCCACCAGAATTAATTTTTGATGAATGATTAGCTAAACTATACCATTGCTGTCACAGATGCGTGGAAAGGATCAAGAACAAAGGGAAAAAAGGATGGAAATTTACATAGAGGATACACATAGCTTTCACATACAAAAAAAAAAGATAGTGAGTATCGGTTAAGAAATAAGAAATTATTGCCGTGGTAGTTATTTTTTCCCGTCAATTTTCTTAGTTTAATGGGATATAAAATAATGCAGTTATTATTCAACTATGTTGTTTAAATAAAATGTCATACTGTTTTGGTGCTTATATATTAAACAAGAACTTAACACTTTTTTTTATCCCTTTACTAATAACTTTCCTATAAATTTGTCCCACTACGGTTTAAGCCACGAAAGAACATTAAACTCGCAAGATTCTTAAGAAACCTGCTAACTTGAAAGAATTAAAAAAAAAAAAAAAAAATTCACCAAAATCATGTCATCAATCATTCGAAAATTTCTTCCCTTCCCTTCTTAAGTCGAAAATGTTTCTAAGCTGGCTTTCTGTATTTTACAGTATATCCGAAAGGTTGTGTGTTAGATATTCAGTTATAAGCACTTTAAAGCTTACATACCACAAAGTCTTGTTTCTTTTCTTTGTTATATCTTTAACGTATTAAATTAATCGCTTCACACGTTTTATTTCTATATGCGATGGTGTTCTTGAAATGTTCTGGAATATTTAGCATTAATTTAAATATTTACAAATTCAATCCGTAAAGAAATTTATAAAGATAAATGTCAAATATTATTTCGAAGATATATCCTTTTTTCATAATATTTAATATATTATCTTTAGAATTTAAAGTTTAATGGGTCGACGACCCTTAAAGTGAATATTAACGGTTGCAAACTTAATATTGGAGTTGAATTCGAAGTTTGTAAATGAATACAAAATCAGGAAAAATGCCCCTATTTGATCTACATCTAGGGTTGTCGAGTAGCCACCGTTTCCAACTTGTCCTTGGCTTTGCATCAGTTCAGTTGCGGGTTCGAGACGATTTCTTTTGATTGACTTTTATTGGGGCTGGTGATGTTAAATCTAAAGGAATTGGAATTCTGTATGCCTTATAGTGGAGTTATAAGAGAGTAGAGCCCCACCTCAGTTGGTGTCACATTACTTAAACGGGGTTCAAAAGTACAAGGTGTACCACAAAAAAACCTTTGTTTTGTTTCCATTTATGACTTCAGTAACCAGACAATCTTTGATTAATTTAAAATGTTAATCAATTTCGATCAAAGACATGTAGATTTCACGTACAACAAAGATCATGTTGCTATCTGTTTCAGGATATGAACAAAATATATTTCTAGAGTAGTAAGAGAATAATTACTAAATAATGATGGAGAAAGTAAAAGATATTTACGTCGAAAATGATATGTTGGCAAATTTTTTGGATTGATAAATGTAAGTACAGACCATGGTCATAAAAAGTAAAAAAAAATTACATTTTTAAAATGCAAAATAATACTTAATTTTTAAAAGCCTCAGACTTTTAACGAAGATATATCCAGGTAAATACTGATAAACTAAATACTACAGCTACTTATACGGTCATCAACAAAATTTTATGGTGAGAAGGCCACAAGATTTATTGTTATGTCACAACGTCTAATCGGTGAAAGAAAAAAAAATAGTGCTTTTACGATCACCTATTGACCTTAAGCAGAGTAGAAGCATATCAGTTCAAGCTATATATTGGTTTATCAGAAGAGAACAGCTGTAACATTTAAATAAGCATGTTCTAGGGTGAGATAAAAATTTTACGACCACGTATTATTTCACATCTGGAATTTTGCTCAAGTAAGCAATTTACTAGTTATCTCATAGATAATTACATAAAATAAAAACGACAGTTCGGGGAGGGTAAAAATGTTTTTTTTTTTATTAAAAATTGATTAAAAGATGTCGTTTGACGTTACAACTGAGTTGGAGCAACTGATCAACTTAAGACATTACTTCTGATTTTAGTGGAAAGAGAACAGCTGATATATGATATAGTAGTTGGATCCAATATGTTCCTAAGTAATTATCTAAAAGATCCTTTCTATTATTGTTACAAAAACATACTAGAGGGAAGAAATCAACATCTATTTGAGATGACAATGATGTTGCATAAATTTCAGTGCGAAAAATTGTCTGCTGACAATATTCGCATGAACTTCCACTGAGATGCCATATGAGGACATTTCAGAATCAATTTAAAACCGATTTTGGTCTATTTGGTGGAAAATGGCCAGAAAACCACAAGCCAAACAGGCCCATTTAGTGTTTGCTCGAAATCATATATTTTGGTTTGATAAATATAAAATTTTAATTTTTGTCAGATGAAAAGAAGTTTAACATATACAGGCTTGATGAGGTAAATTATTGGCGGTATTTAAAGGCTGACAAACATCTCTTATCTAGAAAGTGCAGAGGTGGTTCTGACATGGTATGGGTGACTTTCGGATATGGTAGACGAATAGATATTACTTTCGTTATTGATTAAATGAACTCCATGCATTTCTAAAATATACGATTCTTTACTGTTCTATTTAATTATTTATAGGTCTCCCCACTGGATGTTTTATCAAGATAAGGCATCTATATTTCGTTATAATTCGACTGCTGCATGGTTAGTAACGGATAGAGTATTTACATTGAATTTTCCATCCAGAAACCCGGATCGAAACCCCATAGAGAACGTAAGGGGATATTTGAATCTGGAATTACGATAGCTACCAAAAGTACCACAGCGTTCCCCAGTTGAAAAGATATAATTTAAATCAGTGGAATAACATATACCTATATTCTGACTTCACAAACTGATTGACTCGATGATTAGATGTAATCATAAACCTTTGTGTTTCAACGAAATATTGAGGTTGTTTTTCCTCATTTCCATTTGTGATTTTACAATTGTGTGTTGTATGTGTGTGTGTGTTGCACATATTTATTCCTATTTTCTACTTCTTTTGAATAAAGGAAAAGTTTCATTATTAAACTACTTTGCATACAGTAAAATTTTAGTTTGGCATTCCCGTACCATTTTTATCGCATTTAAATAATTTTCATTAATTTGGTTTATATCAATAAAAATATTGTGCCCACAAAATTTTGTTGCTGTTTGTATATATGAAATAAAATTACATATTTTATATTTAAAAATTATTTTGATACCTTGAATTCTACCTCTAAATAAAACTTTGATTATTTTTTTTAAATTTACATTTATTTAATTCCTTTTACTTTGGAAATTTAATACTAAAAAGCATCAACGTGTGATATAATTGTTTACAAACTCTTAATTCAATTGGATATTAATAATTAACAAGGTCCCTGTGCCCAGGTTCTTCTCTTAAGTCCTCCTGTTCTTTAATATAACATAGTATTGTATTGTCCTCAGAATTAAGGGTTCCCGTTCAATCCTCAAAGCATTGAACGGGATTTAGAGATTCATTTGCAAGGAAACAGTTTCTGTATATATATATATATATATATATATATATATATATATCTATCTATAGCATTTTTTTCATGCATGCTCATAGATGGGAGATAGGAATCTTTAAGTGTGAAAGGGGTTGTAAGACTAACAAATTTAAGAACCCCTGATCTAGAAAGTTAATAAATAACTTATCTTGGAGGTAATTCGCTAGCCTGAAACATAAATGCTGTTTTATAAAAAAAATAAGATATAAGAAAACTATAGATATGAAAAAATAAATCTCGATTTGCTCGTATTTTTTTGTTTAACGATTGCTGTTTAGGAACAAGAAGTCTCTATTTTTAATAAAATGATTAAACTTTATTGCGAGTTTCTTGAAAAGTTAATTATTATTTAAAATATTCTAAGATTAAGTTTCAGTTCTTGGAATTTAGTTTTAAACTTAATAATAAGCCTAATAAAAAGAGGGATGATAGAAAAGGTTCTTGAAATAAAGTTTTTATTCAATCCACACTCTAAGCATTAAAATATACTCCTTAAATGAAATTTTATTTTAAAAATCATTGCAAGATGTAGACTTAAAAGCTAAGTGGGTGTAAATAAAGTGATGTTTTTTTCATTTCTTTGAACAAAGCGATTGAGATGTGTTAGAGTTTTTTTTCCCCATAAAAGCCTTTTAATTTTCAACCCCTTCTTTGGGTTAACGTCGTTTGACAAAATAAATTCGCAAGTTTAATATAATATTTTAGTTTCAAAGGAGAAATTTTTTATTAACTCAATCAACAAAATATTAAAAGGAGAGGACGAAGACTGTTAATATAATTTATGTTTTTATTTCGTTCTTATAAAATATTATCATCAACAGATATTTTTAAATAATAAGAATTCAGTGAGATTAAATTATTAACTTCTTCTTGGGAAATATTTTCTTCACTTAATCATATAAAAACTATTATTTTTCGAAGCATAATTTGTGACATATATTCCAAACGAAAGAAATAATTCTATACTTATTTCAAAAATGAAAGAAAAACAAGTTAATCTTATTAACTATAGTAGTACTTAAACAAATACGAATTTTAATCTTGCCTTTGCTAAACCAGAATCTTTTTTGCTTGAATACTGATTAAAGTTTGTAAAATTTAAACGAAAATCTGAATTTCATGAAGAGAAAATTACATTTATTTGCCATTGAAAAATGAAGTGATTCATACTATCGACACTTGTTGGCGTGTGAATAGAACTGAATCCTTCGCATCCAAATATCAACTTACATCCTTTCTGGACCTGTAGTAACAACTACTTTAGTGTCCTCTCGAACATAAAAATACTAAAATGGTTGAAATTTTGTTGAAAATTTTTATTTCGTAACATGAAAAACTATCTTATAAATGTCCTCTGTTTAACGAAAAGAATTAATGAATATAACTGTTCAAAGTTAGCAGATGGCAAACGTGCGCAAAATGCTTATTAAATGAATCCAATAACTTTTGGCGCGTAGCAAATCATGTCAAAACAGACCAATGAAAAGAATCTATAAGTGTGTGATAAATGAGATGAGAGCTTAATTTAATGTCTCTTTAAATCGCCACCTGTGACGTAGGGTAAAAAATAAAATGTTACACATATATTAGTATCTTACCATTATTGAAAAAATTCCATCACAAATAATATAATCTTGCACACGTAATGCAAGATTATATTATTTGTGATGGAATTTTGTGATGGAAAATTTGGACATGTAATCTTGCACCGTTAGTGGTCTGGCAATATCTAGCTGAAAAATAAAGTACTGCAAAAGGAACGGTAGCCAAACAGGTCTCAAAATGTCGTCGACGTACCGCTGGGCTGTGCCTCTAATGACGACTAAAGGGATCCGGCTATCCAGGGAAATAGTGAAAACAGGATCGGCATGCTGTCCTGGGCTTCCCCAGATACGTCTTCGATGATCGTCAGGACACAGCTGGAAGCGAAATTCGTCGCTAAGCACTAGGCGTCCCCAGTCAGCCTCATTCCAACCTGATCGAGATGTGGCGTAGCGGTCAGTACGAGCGTAGATTTCGCTCTATCAGCCGTCTGTGAATGGTCATGATGGACATTCGTGTGCGGGTCGCCCGTCTGATGGTTGATAACGTTGAATCAGGTGCTGTGACAGCTAATCTGACAATCACTCTGTCCTCCCGATTTG
This sequence comes from Nephila pilipes, assembly GCA_019974015.1. NCBI lineage: Eukaryota > Metazoa > Arthropoda > Arachnida > Araneae > Nephilidae > Nephila > Nephila pilipes. The sequence goes on along the minus strand of BMAW01108868.1, from coordinate 14,695 downwards.
CTGTGGTCCTTCGTCGACCGCTACCATCATGACGTTGAAATCTGCCGTTGTCCACCTATTCTTGCCAGTATCTTCTATATGCCGCATCGCTTCGATCCATATGACGAGTGATTCTCAGATTTCCCAACCTGCCTCTTTCAATCCAATGATACGACCTCTTTCAAACTCTGACAGTTGCTCCTGCTAGGATTCCTGCGGTGAGGCATTTTCTCTGTCGTTTAAAGGTATCTGAAATCACAATGCAACAGAAAATTTGACCAACTGATTGAGAATCGCTTCTTATTTACACCTGCTCAGGGAGCAGTTCCGATGCGCTGTAGCTCCCGCTATTCATTCATTGGACACCAAATTTTAATCATTTGCATGCTCGGTCCAAATGTCTTTGCATACGAAATTTTATTACAATCGGGCAACTCCTTAGTGAGTCGTTTCTTTCTTTTTTTGTTATATAGTGTATTTTGGATTAAAATGAAGAAAGTTTCGCCTACAATGAAGAAAACCACGCCTACAAACTTCTGCTAGCTTCTTTAAATTGCTTCTTTTAATTTTTCTATTAAAACACAAAACGCTATTGAAACGAATCATTTATGCATTTTTTCAAATATTTTTTTTAATATCGGGAATGTAGATTTGCATTTTACTATTATTTAATGAGGACATTAAAAATGAATTAATTTTTATAACAAGTAAAAATAATTCTTCGAATGCAAGTTATAATGCCATTTCGATTGCCTTAACTACATGCGAAATGCTTACCTTGTTCTTTTTTAAGATTAGAAAGAAAAACCTATACAATTTAGCTGAGAATAATTAAAACTTTCCATGCCTGTGCATATATATAATGAGTACTCTGAACATATATATATATATATATATATATATATATATATATATATATATAATGCACACACACAGATACACACCCACATACACCCACATATATTACATATATATATTTGCCCTAGAGTTAAAATTAATTGAACGAAATATATTTTTAATGATTGTGTAGCAATTTTAACGAACCAATCAATTTAATTTCTTTTTTTAATTTAAAAATTAACCTTTCTTCGTTCTAAATTTAATAACCAGATTTTTTTTAGCAATTAGAACTATATTTATTTATTCCTTGATGCCGAGAGCAAACTTATAAAATAATTGTGACAAAAGTATTTTAATTTGGTATAAAATTCTAGATTCCATATTAAGAAAAACCTTGATTTTGCTTCTTTTTATATAAGTTTCCATCAATTTCTAAAATTAATGTTGATTGATGATTTTGAAAAAAGTATACCTATTTTTGTAAGCAGATAAAATAACTTGTATAGTTGAAACTAAACCAAAGTTGAGAAATATGGTGCCTTTGATCCTCAGGGTTTATATAACTTCGGTAAAATGTATTGAATCCCCTCTAAGACTGATGACATACAGACCATATAATCTAGAGGACACACTTACATTTGATATTAAGCTTTTTGATACTCTTCTCAATTCAATGCAACACTTGAAAAAATAACCCTGTGAACATCATCTGGGACACCTCTACTCCAATGTTATTGAATTCTGAAGTTATTTCTGCTTCTGTCCTTCTATAGACTCATACTACTGTACCTTCTTTAATTTCAACTTGGGAATTAAAAATAATACGGGAGAGTGGCAGATTTAGAGAGTAAAGGTGTTGTTGATGAACACAATTGATTGAAACTGTTTAACATTCGGATTGAATTAAATTTTAATACACAAAATAATACAGATAAGACTCATTTGATCCCAAAATCAAGACAACGAAACACATACAATATGTACAATTAGACAAATACAATGCTTCCTCATTGGTACGTCAGATCGCCTCCAGCTGCAATACATGCTGCAACAGAGTCCGGAATTGAGTTGATTGGACGGTTCATGAAATCCTTTGGCAGTTGAGTCCAAAAATCTCTATTACCTCCAAATCATGTTCAGAGTGACAAGGCGGCATCTAGCGCTTGGCAGTATATTGTTCCCACAATGGTTCTATAGGTGACAAGCCTAAAAGCGAGCCGGCAATGGAATTGAACTGCACATAACGTAGAAAATTTTGAACTACTTGAGCTGTACGAGGGAGAGCATTATCTTGCAGAAAAACTTCCCCTAGAAGACCATTCAGGACAGGTCCTAAGTGGGTATTGAAGAATGTCATCAACATAACACTGAACCCATTAAGGCTCCATGTACCACAATTAGAGTGGACCGGCTATCATAGATTACGATCTCCCAGATCTTAACCCCTGGTGTGAGGGCAGTGTGTCGCGCAGGTGGAATTGAACCACTCACCAGGGCTTCTTTAGACCAGTACACGGTTATCTAATGCCTCCAAAACATTTATCCAGATTCATCCCTAAACATTGTGTTTTGCCAATCACGTCTCTCTTGTATTTCACGTCTCTCTTGCTTGGCACCACAGTAGTCGGAGTTACGTATGTTTCGGTGTTACTGGCAGTCGTCGCCCCGATGCAAAATCACTTGCCTCTGTGTGTCAGACAAGACAATCGCACAAAAATCACAACCAATAATATGGCGCACGTATTACTGAGACCCGCCACTCAACCAGAGACAGCCGATGATGCCAAATGGAAACTGTCCGAAAACGATGCTTAATTCAGCAGGGAGGGGGATGTATGTCAATTGCAGAAAAACAACCTTCTTAGCAAATTCGGAATATTTCTCTTTGTAACATTACGATGATACTGTCGCGGAGTATGTAGCTATTCTCTTCAACAACAACGTCTGAATTTAAAACGCTTAAATAACTATTCCGAAATAAGCGACTCTTTTAGTCCAGTTGGTAAAGGCGTGACAAAAAGCGACCGGTCAATTTTTCTTCGGTCCTACTAGCCCAGGGCTTAAAACAGCCGCTAGCACTCCAAGGTCGTGTCTCCAACTCTCTCTCTCCACGTGGACAAAATCAAACTAACACAGAAGGAGTAATAATTCACCCCCCCCTAAGAAAAAAGTTCAAAATGACCTATGCAATGTGTTACGAAGAAACATATTTTGCTACCAAAGAGACTTTTCTTTGCATTGCATTAAAAAAGTTTGTTTGAATTTTATTTATTATATAGAGTGATCTATTTCAAAAGTCCTTTTGTTGGTTAATAATGGAAAATCAATATTAAAGTCATTTCATCCCAAACATATACCAAAATGAAAGCCAAATTAAAAAAAAAAACCCGAAGTAGTTCGAAACTCTTGATGCAAAAATGCCTGATTCACAACAGTTCTAAAAACCTGAACATTGTTATTAATTTTCTATAATTTCATAATTCCTAAGTGCATATGATTTAAGATATTACATAATTGATAAGTAAATAAATCATTTAAATTTTAATACATAAATTATTTGAATTCAACAAAAAATTTAGGTGAAATAAATTATGTCATGTTTTTGAAATTTAAGCTCGTTTCTGTTTAAAGCTGGCATCAAACATACACGCAAAGAATTTTACGAAATAATTTGAAAAGTGTTCAATTACGACATTTTGTAATTAATTAAAACTTCAGCCTATTATGTGACTAAATGATGTATTAAAAAGCGTCGCGTTATGTAAATTTTGTCAATCCCTTTCGATGAATTTACTTTCCTTTGCTTTAACTATGAGGTCTAAAATATTTAAACTGAATTGAATATTGAAATGAATATTTCTAAAACTCCAACTATACAAAAGAACAGACATTTATTGTGATTAGGAGTTGCAAAAGACTAATAGTCATCGAAAACTTATATGAATACTTTTAAAAAGCATTCATAATGTCAAACTATTCTGTGTTTGAATAATTTCTTTCAACAGGTGTTTAACAGAAAAAAGTTTTCAAGAAAGATTTCAAAAACTTCTAAAACATGGCAGTTTATGAAAGTATATTCTATAAAAATTGTACAATTAGTGACTATGTTAATCTAGATTTATGTCAAATGGAAATAAATAAAATGGAAAAAGAAAGGAATGTGATTTTAAATAATATTTGTATTTCGTATTTAAATAGTTTTCCAAAACTTCTTAAATAATTCAGTCGAGTGTTGAATAAAACACAAAAACTATTTTTTGGATTTCATTTTTATATCGTTGCTTAACTTAATGTTCTCACAATATATTTCTAAACATCACATGTATTCTATAAGCATTCCTCACCTCTCAGGAACTACAAAAGTACTCATTCTCATTTGTAGTAGACAAATGAAATCCAGAAAATATTCGAAAGGCATCATATTTTATAATGATGTAACAGTTGCAAAACACTTTTCAAGTGCTCATAATATTATTTGCATGTACTTCCCTCAAATTTTAATGTTGTATATATTATATTGCATTGATTCATATGGCTTTCTTATAATTAACGCAAGAAAGAGATAAAAGTTAAAATATAAATAACAGTAAATATCTCATGTTTTTATTTATGATATGGAATTAATTTTGATTTCAAACATGTATATTATTTTCAATCTCATTCAAAAAGTATTTTTCTTCTAGAATCTTTGAACTTTAATTCAACGTATTCCTAAGAAATACAGCAGTTATTTTTGAAAATTTAATTTTACACGTATTGTTGTTATTTACAAATTAGTTTATTTTTAAATAATTATCTTTTCTTTTGTCTGTAATTGTTATATCTTAAGGCTCCCGTCCAACGACCATTTTGATTTCATGGATATAATGTTAATCCTATGGAATTTTGACAACCTTTCTCAAATGTTTACTATTTAATCTATACGAATGCAACCAAATGC
>BMAW01108857.1:231470-312928 GCA_019974015.1 Nephila pilipes | reverse complement strand
TATATGTGTGTGTATATATATATGTGTACACACATATATATATATATGTGTGTGTGTGTGTGTAATGTTCAATACTGCATAATCTTGTCAAAAAGACACATGCATCGCATATTTATTTAAGATATAAGCAAGCTTTTTGAATGATAAATTCGAAATGAAATTACTCAATGTAAAATTTTCATTGAAATCAAATACATACCGATTTCTTCTCCATATTGAAATGTTTGAAATGGATTTAAAAATATTCTGAGGATGTCTGAAATTGAAAATTTGTATAAACATTTTTTTTTTTAAATCTCGTTTTGAAACAGAATTTATCTATCAAAACACAAAATTGTATTGGAAGGATGAAGTTTTAAAGAAAATTTGCAAACAATAGTTATCTATGTTTATAGTTAAAAAAAAACATTTTTAAATAAAAAATAGATTTTTTTTGTTTAAAGTTGTGATACTCTTATATCTTATATATTAATGAATTCTGTATGTATTTAACTCATTAAAACTTTTTATTTTATACATAATAAAAAATCTCGCACATCGAGACAAATAAATAGACTACTAGAAACACCCTATGCTTAAAATGAAATGAGATCCTTTCATTGGCCAAGCGATGCACTTTAGTGAAAAGGTTATGAGTGCAACCAAATTTGGCGAATAATAACACTGAAGCGGATTTCGCTTTCAGTGAAAAATTTGGATTCTAGCGTGAAAAGTGAATTATTCAACTAATGCATTTCTTGGTAATTTTTAGAAACATTTAACTGAATCTTACTCAGTAGGTTCTTATGCCTTCTATTAGTCCTCTGAAATTTTAGAAAAGCAATTCTGACGCAAATTACAATCATGACTTAAAAATATGTGAAGGTGACGTGGGAGGGGTTATTGGTACTCGCAGTCTTGTCAGGTTTTAATCTCAGGTCTAAGATGTGAGGAAAGACATTAACAAATTTCTTTCATAGCCCACAAAAATTTTAAGATAGTAAAAATAAATATATAAATAATGAAAAAATGTTCTATGCAGAGTTTTGAAAAGAACCACCAAAGATGCTAACTTTTTAAAAAAAAAAAAAAAATAATTATCGAATTACATATTAAAATTAAAGCAAATGAAGAAATATTGAAGTAGTCTATGAAATTCTTTTCAGATATTAAAATTAAAGTAAATGATAAATTATTAAATTGAATGTATTTTTTTAGCTAAATGCAATTATTGCTAATGTAAAATGAAAACAAATCACAAGACTTTCACTCTGTATTTTGAAAAGGCATCGAGTGAGTAATTTATACATTACCTAAGACAATGGCCCCTTTGGTGGTAAATAAATTTAAAACATCTGGAAGTTAAAAAAAAAAAAAGATTCTTTGAAGACTTGTAAAAAAACACATGATCAACATTTCTTTATAATGCACCACAGAGATTCGAACTCGTGATTTCCTGTTAGCTAGGCAGGCGCTTTAACCAACTCGTTTCCGTTTCAACTAGGCGCTTTCATTCACAGGTTTAAAATCTCACATTAGTGTAACGTTAATTATTTGATCATATTCTTAACTGTATGATTGCATATTTTTCCATATTATCAACTTAAGAAATTATTTTCATCGATAATAGTTACAGAATCAACAAGTTCTGAGAAAAAGAGCTTATTATCCATCTTTCTGTCTATAACTATAAATAAATTAAATTATTCTAACAGCTATTGCATTTATAAACTCAGGATTTTCATTATTTTATCTGACAATCAATAAGTTGTATTCCTTTAAATGGAATTAAAACTATATTCTTATTATTTTAGACACTGAAAATCTGTTTCTTTTAAACTGAATATATGCTATAATTTTTTTTTTCCAGTTGAAGCAGGTTCCAAGACACATTTTTTCTTAAATGTTACTTGTTTTGATTCATAGACATTTATCTCTGTTATTCGTCTTCAAATGTTGACAAGGGTAAAAGGTGATAGTGTAGACGGGAGGGGCTTTCTAACCAACCTTCGTGGTGTCTCATCGTCTTTTTTGGCGACAAACTTCCGAATGCGGAGGGAAAAAAGGCACCCCCTCCCCCCGGCAAACCTATCCGATGCTGCAGGTCGATAAGAAGCTAGCGAACATTCGCATCTCATGAGTTATAGGTTCAAAAGTTGTCTCTTGTTTTTCATTTTTTTTCCCCAAGTGGTTCTTACGGTGACGCCATTGTTCTTCTGTTATCACCAAGGGGGTGCAGACGGGGCACTCGGTAGGTCGTGCGAGGTCAGCAAGCAGTGCGATTATTGAAATAGGTATCTACTTCCAAAAAGTCTTTTTACTTATCCCTCTCTTCTTTATTTTCATTTTCAGACGTTGTAGATATGAACGTTAGCACGTTTGAAGTGGAGTATAGATTTTCCACTTGCACGTTTTGTAAACATTTTCTACAAAATAACATTTATTGTTTCACAGAACTTGTGGAGAACTTCAGGCCATTCTATAAACAACGTCAGTGGCTGTGATTATGGCAGATGTTACTTCGCAAAATGCTGCATTTATCTTTGAAAGATCTAAAAAATTATTTCCTCTCATGAATAATAATTTTTCAAAAAAAAAAAAAAAAAATCCATGTGGCAAAAGTGTAAAAAAAGAACTAAAACCATTTTTTCCCCTTCAGACAGTAAGAAATTAAATGAAAATATACTGAAAATGGAAACTTATCATCATTATAAATAAGTTTTTTTTAAAAAAAAAGTGAAATTTTTCAATTCAGTTGAAAATTTTTGACTAAAAACTGAAATGTACGCGATCAAAAGTTGTATAAACAGTTAAAGAGTGCAAACTTCAGTTTTTAGTTAAAATTTTTTACCTGGATTGAAAAAGCTTCACTTTATTCTTTTGTTTATGAGGATGATTAACTGTCATTTTCAGTACATTTTCATTTAATTCTTTACTTGCCAAAAAAAAACTTTTTTTACTTTTTTGCTCTTTTTTTACTCTTTTGTCGCATAGAAGTATTATAGTTTTCTTAATAAAAAAATGTTTACGTACATTATTTCCTGTTTTTTTTTTGTCTATATTTTCAAATAAATAAATAAACAAAATAAAAAAATAAAGTTTTTTCCATTAGTAGTTTTATTATTGAATATGTATTTTCATCCAAACTAAGCTTATGTGTAAAATTTCGAGGTTCTAGCTTTTCGGAAAATGGGTGAAACACAGATGAAAAATTTGTACCAAACTGATACACAGTGCAAGATAATAAGAAATATTAGACAAAATAAGATTGTACCATTATGAATGAAACATTTGTGTTCGTTAATGATAATAAAATGGTTAAAGTTTAAGTAAGTAAACATTAGTTAAGTAAGTAAAATAGTTAAAGTTAAGTAACTATTAAGTAAATGTTAAAATTTGTTTGATCTATATTCCAACCACACCTGACAAAACATAAATTTGCTCCTTTGCAGCAAGAAATATATTTTTGATTCTTCATATTGAACAAGAAAAAAAAAATATCAAATGATGAAATATTTTTTTTTTTTTTCATTTTTAAAATTTATTAGAAATGTTTACACAAAAACTGAATCTTTATCCAAACAAGCTCAGCGGCTATGGCTTGGGATATGAGTTCGTTAGTTTCCAACGGAGAGATAAGTTGATTATATATAACTTTGTCTCGATCACTGTAAAATATAAATTCTAAAAAATCTAAAAGGGAATATTACAGTTATCAATTTTTTGATGTTGCTTATTTTCAGATTATTAAACAACAACTTTAGATTTATACACGTAAAATTTTTTATTAAATTTATTGAATAAAAAAATGTAAAGTTTTTGAATGATTTAAATAAATAAGGAAAAAGCTATATATTTTGGAAAAAGTTACTAAGAAATATGATGCATTTTTTTCATATTTATCCCAAAATCTATATAAGATTATTATTATTATTATTCTCTCTTTCTTCACAATCACTGAAAATATCAAGTGATTTAACACATAACTAATTTTTTCCTTAGTCGTAAATTAGTATTTAAAAAATTAGTAGTAGAAACATATTCAGTTTAATAATTATAATACAATAAACAGAAACAGAATCAGTCTAATAATTATAACACAATATACTTACATAATCTCAATGAAGCTATAACTGTAAACATATAGTTTTGTGGAGAGTTTGATGCTTTTTTTAAAACGAAATAAATGCCTCCGATAGTCCCTCTCTTAATAAAATTAATCTTTTATAACATTAATATTGATAACTAATCGGTTATATTAAAAGAACGGCAATATTTATTCTTACCAAGCAAATCAGACACCAAATTAACAATTTTATACGATACAGTTATTCTTTCTTCATTAAAATCAGAACTTTTGTTGTTTCATTTCATTTTCATTTCGGCAAATAATGATAACAGTTATTTATATACTTTGATTGTTGATTTAACGTTAAGCAAATTGGATTAGAAAAGCCAGATGGCTTAAGAGAGTCTTAGCGTTAAATTTAAATAGGTACCTCATTGTTAATTAAAGTTAACACTAAGTTTTTCTTTTACTATTATTATCTCCTTTTTCAGACTAATTAAAAATATATATTTTTCACTTTTTCAATGCTATTAAAAAAGAATCAACTAACCAATCGATTTGTTTTTCTAACCATACGAAAAATATTATTTCTCTTTTATCAAGAATCTCTTCTAATATTATGCTTATTTTTGTAACAATTATTTGTGATTTAAAAAAATGAAATTGATAAATGATTGCATACATTTGCACAAATTATATGGGAGGGATAAGTATTTCAATGTGTTAGTCAAGCAGAATTGATTTTTATATAAATATCATTCACGATCTTGATCACTGTTTTAATGATCATACGTCTCTGGAATGACACAAGAAAGTTATTTTATTCTGTTAAATAATTAATAAAATATGCTTAATTCTTTTGAAATAAAGTAGAATTTGTAGAGAGAACTTTCTCATTTTTAAAATTTACTTTCATTTATATTGCAAACTTATGTTAACTATTAGCTTTCAGTTATGGAACTAATTTTAATTATATCAATCTCCAAGCCATTATCATTCAAAAATTATTTGAAAGCATCTGAATCTTTTTCGAATTCTACACTTCGACTGAAATATTTGGTTGTTATACAAAATTGAATTTTCAATTAAATTAGGTATTTGATGCGTACATAAACAAAGTATACTCAGTAAATTTTGTTAAACTAAGGAACAAAGTATTATCATGAAATAAACCTAGTTTGTATTTAAGGGTGTTGAAATATTTATCAGTTTCTCTCTCTGTCCATTAATTCAACTTTCCCCCTAAAAGAACTTTTTTTTTTTATCATTGTTACAAATAATCTGACATAGTGTTACAAATTTATCTCCTTAAAGAACTATTCAATGAACAATTTCATTTAATAATTATATTAATTTAGGAATACGGAGATTTTGAAAGAGTATATGTTTAGTAATAAAAATATTTTATAGGAATTTTAGTATAGAAGGGAAAAACAAAATATTCTAACAATAAATTCACTCTCACAGTGACGAAAAAATATAACTAAAATTTTGAATTTACTCTACACCAAATAATATCTCTAGTTGAATCTAAAGTAGTTGGGAATGAAATGTGTGACATAAATAAAAGTAATTTAAATCAATTTTTGAACTTATATACATATTACACACACACACACACATATATATTGTTTGAGTTATAAATAATTTGACAGTTACTTATTATTTCCATGAAATTGAGTATTATTATTTTCTTATAACTGAAATCTGAAATGAAACTCAAGGTCATTGAAGGATTTCTTTTAATAAAAGAGGTTTTCCCTTGGAATAATAAATGTAATCGTTGCTTTATAATAAATGATCTGCTGATTATTTTTTAAAATTTATTTATATGTTTGTGTATTTATAAAATTTAAAGAAAGAATGTTAAAAAATCTGCTGTGAAAGAATAAATATCAAACAAACATGAATATTTTGTTAGTTTTACGACGGAGACGCCTCTTTCGATGTCTCCATGGTTACTTGATCCATTTATCCGCTGCAACTTCTTTTGGGTTGCCTTAGTAACAACGTTTGTTTCTTTTTTCTTTTTCATGGGATCGTAACAAATTGGGTTTTATGCTATTGTTACACTTTGGAAAGCATGCTTAACACACAAAATTTGTTACGCTTCATTCTGAAGCAAATCGAGTTTGTATTGTGCAGTTCGCTAACTTTGAAAGGTGTTTAATATATATATATATATATATATATATATATATATATATATATATATATATATATATAAATTTATTCGCATTGATATCAACTTTCCATAAATAAAATCTATTGAATTAAAATGTTTGTTATTTCATTTTTGGAATAATTAAAATTATAATTATTGATATTGTTATTAATTATATATATGGATGGCAACATAAGAATTATTACAAAATGTGGTTTATACGTTATGGAAATACTAAACTAAATACTAAAGTAAATATTAAAGGAATTCACCGTAATGACTGCAATTTTTCCTTTTAAATCTTACGGTGAACTCAAATATCAAAGACAAGGGATTTCTGAATTTGAAATCTTTAAAAGAAATACAGTTTATTCTTTCTTTTTGGGATTGATGTTTTTCTAAGAATGGATAGTTGATCAATATACTTATTTTTATGAAAAATATATTGATTATTTAAATATAACCTTTGTTTGTATCCAATAAATAAAAATATAAAATTTCATTAAAATAGTAATTATGTATCTACGAAATCTGTTTAGTTAGTTTTAAGAAAGATTTTGAATTTTAATTGATCCCCTGACAGTGCTTCCAAAATATTGAGATTCTTTGTTGATATTTCGTCACGTGACTCTACTCGAGATTAATACAACAAAATCAAAATAAAATTAAACCGTTTTTTAAATGATATAATTAGAAGTTAGTCTTCAAGATAAATGTTAGTTTATTTGTTATAATTGTTATATTATATTAATTTAATTGAGTTAGTTGATAATACCATTTAGTTTATCTAAGCATTAAGATTTTACAGCTTATTGTAGTGCTATTTGTCCTTTCATCTAATTCGATATGAATCTACTATTAGTATGGATAGAAATTTATTACGGAAAGTCAGATTTATATTTTATATAATAAATACAATAACAATGATACATATCTAATTTCTTACTCTTTGTAATTGATTGTACCTTAAATGATTTAATAGAGTATTTTAATTATTTATTTTAAAATTAAATAATGATTGAATATAACTAATTAAATAAACTGTAAAATTAATACAATTAATTAATTTTAATCTAATTGCATTGGATATTAATAATAAGATTATTTACAAAATCGTTGTGTGGATGAAATATGTTACGTAATTGTACTGTGGAACACTATTCTTATCGTATAAATAAACTGTTTCCATTATTGGTGAGATTCATTGGTTAAAAAATTTATAAATTGTTTGTATATACAGAATTTACAATCCTTAAATAAAAAATCTTAAGATCTTCATTTCTAAGTAATTTTCAATCTAAAAATATTATAAGAATATTGTGAATTTCTTCTATAAATTGAAAGGTTTTTCAAACTGTAAGATATAATAATTTTATGAGAAAATAAACATTTTTATAAAAAAAAAAAAGAAAAAATTAGGGGTGAGAATGAGGGGGAGGGTGGATGGAAATTTTGAAGATCTTTCATGGCTAATACAATTGGTACCTATTCACTAGACTCTCTATAATTCATTTAATTGTTTTAAAATTTAAAACTTTTTCCATATCGATGTGTTCCTTTTCATGTCTTTAACCATTCAAGATGTAATTCCTTTACTTAGTACCCGGTTCCCCCAACAGAAAATTATCTTTGGTTGAAATGAATTCAAAGTCACTTCAGTATAAAAAATCAATCTAGATTATAATTAAAATTTCCACTTATTAGTTTCATGTTTTTGTTTGAGTAAGTTAATCGAGTTAAATGCAGTTATAACGCTGCGTGACAAAAGAAAAATTAACTCCTCAAAATTTTGTAAATTATATATTATTTTATGTTCTAAGAAATTATTTTTATACCTGTTAATTCGTATTTACATAAAAGCTTGATTAAAAATGTTTACCTTATATTTATTAAATTCCTTTTAGTGTGAAAAAATTTAAAACTTAAAAGCAATTACGTTAGCTATACACGTGTGCAAAATTTTAACGCAAATAGATATTGTTAAGTATAAGACTCGAGTTCCCAGCCCTCCTCCCCTTCCCTTTTCACTGCGTCACTGTTTGAGCATACCGTATTATTATATTGTCATTGGAGTTATTCATGTATGTAAATTTCAGCTCGATCAGATGATAAGAAGTTGGTTAAAATTCGAATACAAATTTTGTTCGGAAAGATAGATGTATGAATATAATAAGTTAAATAAAAGCTTTTAATTAATAAAAGCAGAAATTAATATAGCAAAGAATAATTAACTCTTTAAATATTTTACAATGTTTTTAATTACTTAGGAATTTCTTAACTACTCTAATCATTTCCGCCTTCATTCCTTATTAAACATTATTTCCTCTTTCAGCCACATGGAAAGCGATCTGTGGTTGAAACGAATCGTCCGTCGTTTCAGTCCGAGAAGAGGTCGATTGGGATGTCGGTCCACATGAGTCTCTCCACCGCGCATTAAATCACGCCACTTGCAGCCCAAGCGAGGGAAAACTTCTCCAACTGTCGCCGCAAACCCCATCACGCATGTCCGCCTCGAAATCTGTCTTTAATTCATCTCGGCACATGCTTCCCAGAGAAAGAGGGAGAGCTTGACGCGTTGTGAAAATAAAAATCCCCCTTTCTCAGATTTCACTGCTCTGGAATAATATCTATTTCTTACTGTTAAAGTGCGATCAGCAAATTGTGCTGTGGGGCAAAAAGTAAGAATAGATACGTATATAAACGGATTTGTTTTATGACGGTATATCTTAAGTAACTGAAGTTAATGAAGAAACATGTTTCAATTTAGTTTAATCTTCGATCAAATTTGATTAATAATATTGAAACATTAAGAAATATATAAATTTTTGTTTAAAACGTTCAAAATTTTGGAATAGCAGTAAATTTATTGTGTGACGTAGGAAAATGAATATGGCCAAATTTACATTTACTTAACTTACCTCAGCTTAACCGTAGCTCTTTGATTTAACAATACATCTCGTACAACGATCGTTATTTAACATATTTAGGGGAATATTTTGAATCCATACACATCTTTTAATTAAAATTCATTAAAATGGCAATTAGATATTTAGCGTTCATTTTGAGAAGAATTCGCTGCTTACACAGTGAGTTTTCTATTATTTAGACAAAAGTGTGTTTCTATTGTCACGGATTTCTAGTTAGAAAAAGCTTTAGAAATCTCAAATTAAATTCAGTAATATTATTTTTATAAATAACAAACAGATGCTGATTAAGACGAGCTTCCCGGCCATACATAATCTCCTCGAATTAGTGATATTCGACAGATAAAAACTTCTCAGATTTAAATGTGCGATTCTTATAAAAAATCATAAAAACGAGAATTTGATAAGACAACCTGATTTGGGTGAAGAGTAATTACTTATTATTAACGAGTCTCTAATTAGGTAATTAATGTTATAATAATAATTAATTATGCTTTTTTTCAGAATATTATGTATCGTATATTATTTTCATGTGTATGTTACATGAACGCTAATAAATGTTATTTTACCAACACCATTTGTGTGTATATATATATATATATATATATATATATATATATATATATATATATATAAACTTTATATTACATAACTAATACTTTCAAAGTTGTAACTTTTTAATGTAGATTTATTTATGTTTTTTATTAAAAGATTATTATATTTTGTATTTCAGTTAACTTTAGCTTTTTTCATTACAATTTTTGTATGCTTTTAATTTTGAATAACTTTTTAATTTTTTTTATTAATTTCATAATTTATAGCATTTTTCATTTAATTCTTTAATATTCTTAGGTTTTTTTAGTTTAATAAAATTTTCAATTTGTTTTTAGAGGTTTTAATCTGTATTTTTAATAAGTTTTTTGTAAAATTAAATTTTTTTTGTAAAAATGAGTTTGGCAAATTATATATATATATATATATATATATATATATATATATATATATATATATATATATATATATATATATATATATATATACATGTTTGTGTAAAAAATAATGCTGTATAAAAATTAAAGAAAATAAATTACGCTTATAATCTTAACAATTAAACAGCTAGAATCTACAATATAAAAAAAATTGCTTTCATAAATAATTAATTATCAAATACATAAGCAATTATTGTAACGTAAAATTAAAGAAACGTTTATTATTCTCAGAATAAATGAAACCAAGTTACAATTTAAAATGTACCTTGAAAGTACAAAATGAACAATGAACACCACATTAATTGCGAGTATACATAACCGAGTTGAACAATTTCAGTTCATTTCAACACTTAATGAGAATGCTCTTAAGGAAATTGTAAGATAATTAATGCAAATTGGCTTCACATTAAAGTTTATAAGATCGCATTCAATGAAGGTTATTGTAAACAAAGAAACTTTTGTGGCACACTCGAATTTAATGCTGATATTCTTTTTTATTTAGGACGCCCTATTTTTAGGAGTAAATTAAAGTTATCTTGTATTCCGCGATTAAAACCATAATGTTAATAAGACAGATTCTTATTTTTTAAAATTTGTATCCAAAATTGATATTAATCATTTTAAAAGCAAAATACATACAAAAAACCTTATTTTTAGTTACATCAAGGTATTTTATAACTAAATACGTTTAATTTAGACAACAGGGTTATGGTGTTTTGCTTGTATGTTTCAAATTATTCCCGAAAGAATTTAAAATGTGGTAAAAGTAAAACTTAACTTAAATATATTTTAAAGAACTTAAAGCTCTTTTCCAAATATGTTGAAGATGTATTTATACTTTCTATACCTATTTTTTTCTTTTACTCTAGGATAATATTATTTATTTGCTTTTTTTTTGTTCATTGCTTTTTTTCCCCTTAAACTAACAAAGAAATTTTTTTAATAAGAAAATACGAATAATTTTTTTCTTAAATCATAAAATCAAAAGCTGTTTAGTTCGTGTTATTTAAATCAATAAAATATGCATAATTTATGAAAATAATTAGCAAGGAAAATAGTAATAATGACAAAAATATTTAATGAATGTATGCACAAATAAAATAAACTAAAAGTGAATATGATGAAAGTTTCATAAAGTCTCAAAAACTTTATTTGTTGCATTTTCTTCTATTTCTTCTATTATTTATTATATTTCCTTCTCTAATTCGTTACTAATAATTTAGATTTTACTCAATTTGAAATAAACCAAATATTTTAATGCATGATATTTATAATGAATCAAATGAATCAATTTTAAATTATAATAAAATTGATCTAGTAAAATAAATTTCGATTAAAACTAAAAATTAATATTTTTTTATACATGAGATGTGTAAACCATAAAGTTTAATTAATAAATATAATTAAATGGAAATATATAGTCTATAAATAGTTATTTATTTCACAAGCATATATGATCATTTATTTCATTCTAAAAGATACCTTTAAAAATAATTTAACACACTAGAATTGTCTTACATGCTTAAACTTTTACTTATTCATGAAGAAAAGTTTTTAAGGTAACTTAACTCTGAATAATTATTTTACAAATCAAAATAGCTTCAACATTTTCAAAATTTGAAAAAATATTGTTAATATTTATGTGGGAAAATGATTGCTAAGCAATCTTTATTATTTTAAAACTGTCACGTATTTTATAAAAATGAGACTTTTTTTTTATCAACAAATATTCATATAATTTAATTTAAAATCAAGAATTTGAAAAAATAAAAACTGTTTAAATCTAATAATTTACTATGAATTTTTTAGTAAAACATCGTCTTCTTATCGCATAAAATAGTAAATTATGTCAGAATAAAATACTGATAAGCACTGAAATTTGCTTTAAGCTTAAACAGAGGTGACGAATTAAAATTGGTGATAATTCCTCTATCGAGTATTTTAAATACTGTTTTATAACGGAAAGAAATAAATTATTAGCTGTATGAACAAAATCGTCACAAAAAAAGAAAAAATAATGTGTACGAATGAGTTGTTAAAATTTTTCCAAAAATTAATTTATCAATAAAGATATTTTTTTTTTCAAGTTAAATTTAAAAATTGATTTAATTGGTACTTTGAGAAATTCAGGAGTTAAAAATAAGGGAAAAAATATTATCATATTTATGTAGAGAGAGAGAGTATGACCTATTTTCTTATATAATCTTTAATTTTATTAATGATTTCTCGGTTGCTATTGTAACATAAATAAAAGCATTATTATCAATAAGATGTTCGTGAATCATATTAACGTAAAGTTTTTTGCAAATAACAGCATAGTTAACTGGAACCTTTTCAATATAGCAAATGATGAACTCATCCTGTAATTTTTATAGAACCTTTTAGATCTCTAAGTTCTCTCTTTTATCTTAAAATTCAGATACTTAATTTCTTCATTAATATAAAATTGGTAATCTTTAAAAGCTTCAATAGATAAAATATATTTAATAGCCAATTTGTGTAAAATCATCAATGCCTTCGTAAATTTTTTCTTTGATATAATTATTATTGTTAGAAGTTATAATTCTGAAACTGTACCTTTATTGTGGTGTGACGTAACCAAGATTTTTTTTTTATCCCTAACAATATTTAGATCACTTGTTGTCACTATGTTGGCATTCTTTATTTATAAATTTTATGTAATCATAACAATCACAAACATTATTACTCTATAAATCTTTACAATTATCATAGCTATACATCAGGCATCCATATTTTTATTTAAAAAAAATTAAAAACCTTTTAAACATTAATATTATTAATAGGAATTAAGTTTTTATACTTACAAAGAATATTGTCAAAGTTTATATGTCAAAGGATTATATTTTTTGATCATCATTATTACAAGAATCAATTTTATATTTATGAACTAATTAATATTACATACATCCTTAACAATACGCAGACAAGTATTATCTATTTTATTTACTTCAGTTTGTAGCAAAATACTTAAGAATTTTAATTTTTCTTTTCTTCATACCATGAAGAAAGTATTTAATACTTTTAATACTGAAGTCCTTTTCAAATTTATTATTTAAGATATAGATTTTTTTTCTTTAATAACATCTATGTCCATATATTTTATTTTATTATTTTTACCCTTATATTATTTCTTTTATTATAAGCTATATTGAAAACGTTCAGCTTATTGTGACTATAATTTCCATAAAAATACGTTTAAAACCTTGAAATATATTTTTATTAAAAAGACAAACTATTAAAACATAATGGATATATAGTATCGTAATCTCTAATATAATAATTTTCAAACCACAGCCTTTTATAGTTAAGTTCTATTTTAATAATAATTAACTTTACATTTTCAAATTTAGGATTATAAAAGTGTCTAATTTCAATTTTATTGCAGTTTTTACATCCATAAAAAAAGTTTTTCGTATCATACATTTGTTGATTAAAACGTATATTAATATTATTACAAGTTTTACCAATATATGTTATTTATAATCACATATATTGCATTTAAGTAAGTAAAAACTGCTGTAAGTTTTTGCCTAAAATAAGTTTGGAATTAATATTTAGTTTTCAAATTAATCATTTTACATGTTTTGCATATCTTGTTATTACAAATATTGTAATTTAATTTAACAGTTTTAAAATTATAATTATTTACTAAACTTTATTTTCCGAAATTCTTATTACCACCAAAGTTACTATTATAATCATTCTTACATTTATATTTACTATTCCAAAATTCCTCGTTTTATATTTCTCATATATATATATATATAAACTGCTGTTTGTAGAAAATGCAACACCATGAAGGAATCATCAGAATCAAATGAAATTCGCAGCAAATGTCAATTATAAGATATTATGCAAATTAATAAAGTTTCAGAGCCATCGCGCGTGCGCGGCGCGCGCAGCGCCCTCTGAATTGATGCTGAAAGCGTATAAATAAAGTGCTGTAGCGGGACGTTGAAAAAAGTCTATGATTATTTGTTAGTGGCAAACGTTTAGTGAGACCTGAGTATGCCTCCACGACGGAAGAATAAGAAATTCAAGCAACTTACGGAGTTTGAACGAGGGAGGATAATCGGCCTTCGAGAAGGAGGATTTTCCTATCGCGCAATAGCAGCTCGTATGCAGCGGAACAGTTCCACAGTGATGCGAGTTTGGAAGCAGTGGACCGACGAGCACCGAACAACTCGAAAAACAGGCACTGGACGACAGAAGGTGACGTCAGAGCGCGATGATCGACACCTGCTCCGCATGGCGGTGAATGATCGCACAGCTTCCTCCAGGCAGCTGGCAGCACGTTGGTCTACTGCTACAGGTGTACAATTGTCGGCTTCGTCAATTCGTCGTCGGCTGCTGCGCCGTGGATTGCGTGCAAGGGTGCCTTTATACAGGATTCCCCTCACGGCGAATCATCGACGGCTGCGTCGGCAGTGGGCTCTTGAGCACAGAGACAGGCGAGCTGATTGGCACCAAGTTGTCTTTTCAGATGAATCACGCTTCAATTTGTGGACCCATGATGGCCGTGTTCGTGTTAGACGTTATGCCGGTCAACGCTGCCTTCCTGAGTGTATTATTGAACGACATAGTGGTCGAACACCCGGAGTTATGGTCTGGGGTGCGATTTCGTATCATGGACGATCCAATTTGATACAAATTGAGGGTAATCTCAATAGCAACAGGTACGTCCGTGAAGTGCTACAGCCCGAAGTCGTTCCTTTCCTTCAAATCATCCCTGGAGCTATCTTTCAGCAGGATAATGCACGCCCACATGTTGCGCGGACTGTTCGAGACTTCTGTTCAGCACAACGCATGCAACTTCTTCCTCGGCCTGCTTATTCACCGGATATGTCGCCTATTGAGCACGTGTGGGATATGGTTGGTCGGCGTCTCGCTCGTGATCCGCGTCCTGCAGTTTCCAAAGACGAACTTTGGTTGCGCATACAAGCGATATGGAATTCTCTTCCTCAAGCAGATATTCAACATCTGTTTGACTCCATGCCACGTCGTATAGCAGCACTTATTGCAGCGCATGGTGGCTGCACCAAATACTGATTTCGGACGCTTAATTTGTTTCTTTTGTTTTGAAAATTTCATCATTTATTTGTATCAGTACAAGTCGTTTCTGCATTAAATTTCATTTGATTCTGATGATTCTTTCATGGTGTTGCATTTTCTACAAACAGCAGTATATATATATATATACACACAAATTCTTTTAACATAAAAAAGTATTTCGGTCTCCTGACGATTTCTCTGAAGTGTAAGCAATAGTTTAACTTTTTGAAATATTAAACTCACTATAGATAAAACAACTATACGTGATTTCTCTTTAAAAGGGACAAACAAAGTTGTTTCTCATTAGACGTAACTTCAAAATAAAAGGGTGGCTGTGGTAGCCTAGTGAACATGGTCGCAGATTTGCGGTCGGCGGTTTTCGTCGAGTCATGGGTTCGAGTCCTGATGCCTCTAAAGATCTGTCGTGTAGCCAGGGCTAACGCACATTAAATCTATTGAGGTTCTATGTCCTCTCGTTAGTGTGGTGGCGAAATTTGGTGCAGGAGGTGCCAGTTCAGGTTTTGTTTTCGTCACTTGACCGAGGTTCAAAAGTACGAGGTCCGTCGCCAGTATCTCTCGTGTTTCTTCTCAGTGCGACGTTAATAAACAATCATATCACTGAAAATAAAAGGGACCCAATAACAAAAACAATTCACTCTTCAAAAATAAAAATTTAGCATTTCTCAGAAAATAAAATTTTACTATACCTTACTCCCAAAGATTAATGACTCTAAATTCCGCAATATCTAACATATTTCACCAAGTTTCTATTACAATACCTACTTTGAATGTTTAATAAATGAAAATAATACAGACATAGTGCCTATTTAAGGCTTTAATAACAACTTTATAAAAGATAGTTATAAATCTAGCTGTCTGAATAAGTCAGATGTATGTAGAAGGTTTTCTTATTGTAATGATTGCCTGTAAGGTTCTCCTGAATTAATTGTTACATTTAGCCTTCAAAAATAATTACTTATATTTCGTTATTGTACTTTTAGCATTGCGTATTTATTTGAGTTTTTTTTTAATGAGTTACTACGCCAATCAATGGTGACTTTTATTTGTCGTTTTTTGAACCTTTTGAGTCATTTATAAAATATATTCTATGCTAAAAGATTCACCACAATCCAAAAATGTTTGCACGCAGCAATCTTTCAGTCACACTTGATTCCCCGAGTGCAGAGCTATCGATCTGCATCAGGTTGTTTACACAGCGGCTTTGTGCGATGGAGAAGCTGCCACTGCCAGCAAACCCCCCTGTTTCGTTCTGCACACAGATAAAGCGGAGTTTACTCGCCTGGAGTGGCCTGCACAGATAAAAGAGAGCGTGGAGAAAGGATTTACTCGGGATGCTAGCGTGAGAAAAGCTCCCGCCTATCTCGCGCCACTTGGCTTGGTTTACGACAGTGGAAAGGTCATCCATTTAATGTGACTCGCGACTTCCACCTTTTGTTTTATGCTATGCTCAGCCCATCTCGTTCAGAAACGCTGTCAGAGAGGATCTTTTCGCTTTAGGCAATTTTTTTTTTACCAACATTTTTTTTAAACACTTGCTTACAATTGCAGGGTCTCCATGACTGGCGATCGAATTCCGTTCCAACTGACAAGTCGTAAGACGGATTTATATTTTTCAACTTAATTTTCATTCAATAGGGATATAAAAATTCTACTTGAAACACAAAAATTCAATTTACGTACGTATAATTATTTAGATAATTTATTTAATTTATGGTCGTGAGGCACACAGGTTGTAAGTCGATAACTTGTATTCATTTAAAGCAGGGATGGCTAATCCACGGCACGCGCGTGCCACGGTGAAGCACGGCGGAGTCCTAACAGTGGCACGCAAAGACCTCTCAAATTTTTTTTTTAAAAAAACTGAGAAATGATAATGTAGTCTTCAGGAATTTTGTCGATGTTCGTAAAAACTCTATTTATGTACTACCAAATCAATCGCCCTGGAGAACGGCGTTGCCTAACACCTGTACAAAGACGCGTTACACTGCTCTGTCAGATATTGTTGACGATTGGGTTGAGCATATGTTCATGAACAAATGTTTTCTCTAATGAACATAATAAAATCAAAATATCGTTCAAGATGAACTTCAAGAACTGATCCTAATATAGATGATTTGGTTAAAAAAAAAAAGATAGAAATTCTGAAACCACACTGATAAAGTATTGACTGTTTAATAACTATTTGCGATCAAATGTTTCAAATTATTTATTTTTATTTTATACCTAGCTTAATTGACTAAACCTTTATAATATTTATTGACACTAAAGCCTAACTTTGAACGCTTGTGTTATTTGTTACGTTATTTTTTACACCTTTACTACTCACATTTACATAAAAAAGATGTGCTGTTTGCAAAAACCTAATGATCGCTTATAAATAGCATTTTTTTTCCATCTTAGTATAAGTATATATATATTTGAAAAGTTGGAAGTGGGACGCATGATTTCTTTTTGTTCAGGACGGGCCTGATATTTACTAGAGCGTCAATCCCTACCCAGGGGATATTTTTCTCTATTTAAAGTAAAGGTGACACAAACGTGTCGGGGGGGGGGGAAAGCAGCCTAATTCAGGAAATGGCACTCTTCCCAATAGGTTTTAAAGTGTACATAAATTTAAACACAAATGCAGTGGATCTATAACGCAGCGCAAATGAAGAATATCAGTATTATATCAATATATTTCTTTGTACAAATCGAGAATTTTAGGAGCTTTGTTCTCTAATCTAAATTAATGGGTTGACTTGCATACAAATTCGCACCATCGGGAAAAACTCGGGTACTTTCCGTTAGCCGCAGGCAAGAGATAAATCGTCTAATATAGCACGATTTTATCTTATTAGCTTATATATCTTCAGCTTATGAAGAAAATAATTTTAAATTTAATGAGAGTTCATTCTTTTTATGGGAATGAATCGTTTCATTTTCGAAAATGCTTGTATTATATTGGTTTGTTGAGTCGCCTTGAAAACGAAAAATTCTGACGACGAAGTTTACTCCTGCAATATTTTATGCAAAACTATTTTTTCAAAAAAGTTATAAGAAAACTTTAAAAAAATGTATCAGAATCTGAGGATAAAAATCATTCATCAAATTCACTCTCAGTAATTCGAATGTTGGATGCATACCAACATCCCTTTCGTTGCTTTATAATTCGATCTTAAAATTTATACCCTCTTCCTGCATAAAATCTTCCTCAAAAATTTTTCATTTCAGCTAATTCACGGGATTTAAATTTTGGATATATTTTTTTTCGGGGGGGGGGCGAGGGGCTGACTTATACAAGGATAGACTTATATTTGAGATTATGTAATTCTTTAATCCTTAACAATTAAAAGAAAATTCTTAACAATATGTTTATGCTATAGAATTAAAAGCTTATTTACGTATAGGTGGAAAGAAACTCAAAGAATATAGAAAAATATCTAGGAAATTATATCCAATGTACAGCAAAACAAAATTTTCAAAATGAGAAATTATATCTAATGATTAGATTTAACAATAATCGTTAAAAAGGAGTGTTATGATCACAAAGAAAAAAGTAGATGCATAAAATCTCTATCTCTTAAAGTACACACATACCACTTTTTGGATATGGAATATTATTAGAATCTTTAAGAAAATCACAATATATAAAGCTCGACATCTATTAACATGGATCCTAAAACTAGAATAAATGTATTTTAAACTATCAATAAAATGATCAATAAATTTTTCAGAAGCTTTTATTTTTAGAAGTAGCCGTGGTAGCCAAGTTGTTATGGACGCGAACCTGCGACTGAGGTTATTTTTGTCTAGTCATGGGTTCGAGCTCTGATGTCACAAAAGATCCGCTATGTAGAGGCCTGAAGCACGTTTAATCTGTAAGTCCTCCCATTGGAGGAGTATGGAAGTTTGGAAAGGGAGGTGCCAGTTTAAATGTCGTCCTCTTCATTTTATTTAAAATTACGAGATTAGTTGCCAATAACCCTCGTGTTGCTTACAAAGGCGACATTAATAAGCAGTCAATTTATTTTCAAAGATCTATCAATTTTTTGAATTATATATATATATATATATATATAAAGTATATTGACAATTGTTTTTCAATTTATGAATTAATTAACCATTCATTTTTTTAAGAAAATCTAAAAAGTTTCGTTTGTTTTCAGAAATCTCTTCGTGTACTTTAATTGATTAATGCTCATAAAAATTGTTTAAAAGTACCAGAAAGAATTAATTTATATATATGTACATTCAATTAATACAACAGTTTTGTGCATTCAATTAATCAATCAATAGATTGGTGTTTATACTATGTTTATAGAGTAATATTAGAATGATATGTCCATGACAATTTTGTGAAAGGTAAAAATTAAAATTTCTTTGTTTTTTAAAAAAATTCTTTGAGTGTGTCTTAAGGGTTTTAGATTATTTTTAAGTTTATAGTTATTTAGTTTAGTTTTAATGTATTTGTTTAATTTTTCATTGTTCTAAGTTGAAATTCTATTTGTTTCAAAAATTTTGATTATTCTTAGTTTATACCTTAATTAATAATATAATCACTGAATTTGTGATGGTTGGATCCGAAAAAGTGATCTAAACACACTTTTCCCAGTTCAAAGTATTGGACAGAATTTATGTTACACCGTCTTCATTTTTGTTTCTCCTCAATTGTTTTCTTTTCTCTTGCGATTTTCAATGTTTTGGGTAGATTTGAATTCAACTAAGTTGTATTTCTAAATTAATGGTTTATTTTTGTTTTGAATAAAAATTATTAAGTATTATTATTTGTATTTTAATAAATTTACGCTTTTTTTTTTCATTATAACATTTTGCATGTTTTTAATTTAGAATATTATTTTTAATTGTATTGCATGGTTATTTTGATAATTTACTGAATTTTTCATTTTATTCTATAATATTTGTAGATTTTTAGTTTTAATAATTTTTTGAATTTGGTTTAAAAGATTTTAATCTGTATTTTATTTGATTTGGTAAAATAAAAGATATGTCTAATTAGCATTAATAATTATTGACGTAATATTGGCTGGCATAATTCTATATAAATATTTCTCTCTCTCTCTCTCTCTATATATATACTCTCATAGAAGAAAACTAGAAAACTGTCTAGGTATTCATTTAAAATTTTCACCCAAATGATAAGACCCTTTCTGTTTTTGTATGAATCGAGTGGTTACAATGTAAGCTTTTTTTTAAGTGAATGGTCCATAGTATATTCTAGAGAATTTTCATGTTCATTAAGATTCTTCAAAGATTTAATGAAAGTAGTTAATGCAAATTTTTTCAGTTGAATGGCTCGTGTGATAATCATAGCGAAAAAAGTGAAAAATCTGGTCATTAGCTTGAATAAAATGTTTGAGATGCGAACTTCTTTAAATTACTAAACGACCGAATAATATCAATTATGTTAATGATATAATTGATATTATTCGGTGAAAACAAATTTTATATTATACAAATATTGCCCAAAATAAATTAACTGTATTGTGATTTCCCGAGTTTTAAGTGACTTTTCTACATATTCAATATGTAGAAATTTTAGCTACTAGATATCGAAAATAACGTCAAGAAATTTGGAAATGTCATCAAAAATGTAAAATTTTATCATCAAACATCAAGTGAAAAGTTTAAAATCTAACCGACTTAAAAATATCAAAATAAACTCTTTTTTTTAAAAAAGTTTTTGGGAATTAAATGAAATAACTTGAGTAACACCAAGTCCACCCACGTTGATTTTAATCAGAAATCATTGCTATAGAATTAGTCTACAAACATATAAACATAATTTTCAAAACAATTACTTCTTTATGCAGGAAAATTATAAGAGAGTTATGTAACACGATCCAGGGAATTTTTGTTTTAGACAAATTTATGACTAAAATCATTACGACTAACTCTTCCAAAACGTACGACTCACGCCAACTCAGTCATTCATCATTTTAACTTCTAAAAGCAGCGCCCAAAATTCGTGATGGTCTGCTTTGAATAAAGCCGCGTATAAGCTATTATGTGACACTCGGGCATTTTTCACAGACTTTTATTTTGTGTTTGGACTCTCTTTTTTCTGGGCGTGAGCGATTGATTTAGAGCCTGCTTACTATATTATTTTTAAGCTTTAATTATAGAATGATTGGTTGCTCTCTCTTGAAAGGAAGAAGCAAATCTTTCTTATGAAGCAAAATTTACCAGTTTTATGATAGAACTTTCCTATTCGCAACTTCATATAAAAAAGTAAATAGTATAGTGAATATAGATCTTAAAAATGACTAGAGTTGCAGCAAAAACTAGAGTTGCTTCATCTTCACTATGCATTTCTTTTTCAGAATCAATGTTTATTTTTAAGAATTTAATGCACCATTTTTGTATTACAGACACGTAAAATAACAATTAAAACTTATCTGAGCGTTATGAAACATTACAAAAACTAGTGAAGAAATGAAATCAAGTAACCAAATAGTTTTTAAAGTAAAATCGATACAAAGATTAGCTGTTCATTTTAATTTTAGATATTATTTTAAAAACAACAACCATGTAATGTAAGTTTTAAAATTTATTTATTATGCTGTCTAAAACCAGATTCACAGAAAATAATCTTTTCTTCCTAATTTCATAAAAAGTTTGAATATGATTTTAGATTAATATACATCCTGCATATTTTAGAAATACTATTCAATGCTCTTCAGGAACGAAAAATACCGCGCTGGCTTTTAATTAAAATAATAAAACCTTTGAACAAGAGAATTTCTCACATTGAGCTCCTTCAGTCTATTGCGTAAAAAAATGAACGCTTTCATATTCAAACGATTAAAACGATTTCTAATATTATATGAAAGATCCATGATTAAAATGAACATTAAAAACTAATACAATAAAATCAATTATTTATTATTAGTTTATAAAAAATCATATGCATAAAAGACATGGAAAATTATAAGAATGATAAAATAATCGATTTTAAAATTTGGAAAGATAATACAGTACAAACACTGATGTGGTTTCATCATTAATTTATACTTAAGAAACCTATGGTATAGGACAAAATTATAGGAAAGCCCGTGAAAAAATGCAATTTTTTTTTATTAGCAGAGGATTACGATACATTTTGCCTTAATTACAGATTGTCACCCTTGAGAGATTGCCAAATAAAGATTGTACACAACATTCAAGAGAATTCACACCCATTTCTCGTGTAAAGTGGTCCAGAACTCAGGTAGTGTGGGTGGAAGAATAAACTCAACACAGTCTTTGTTTTCTAAACACCACCACTAAAGCTCAATGACATGGAGATCAAGGGAACTGAGGATACTGCGTGAAATATTTCTAGCTATCATCATGTTCAACTAAACATATTTGAACAATGTGAGCCGTGTAAACAGGGGCGTTCTTCAAGAAACAGAGTCTGAAGCACTGGATTGAAATGATATGCGAGAATACTGATATAACACTCGGCTAAGATCTTCCCTCTAAGGACTCTGAGTGTCGAAGTCAACTCGAGATATCGTGCCTTATTATATCATAAATAAGCCTCCATGATTCACGGTAGGAATTAACTAATCAGCATGAAAGGCTTCAGCCGGGGTTCGCCAGCCGAACGCACATCCTATAGTCTGAAATAATGTACATGTAATGTTCTAATTTTTTTCTGATGACCTGCTGCCATTGCTATTATTTCAGGTTTTCGGTGGTCTCGATACCGCTGTCGTCCCTTTGTAGCATTCCTCGTCGACACTAAAGGCTTTGGAATAGCCATTTTGCCATCAATGATCGCAGCATACAATTTCCGTATAATAGTTTTGATTGATGTAGGGTTCAGGGGATGGATGTTTTTCTCAGAGTTTATTTGCGGCTGCTATAATGAGTTTTTGGGCGACTATCCTCTGCAACACTTGTCTATCCCGGTCGATCAACTTCGACTTACGCCCACTGTTCTGCTTACAGAGGACACATTTCCCTGGTTTGTGTAGGTTGTCATAACCCTTACTATAGCGGTCCTTGAAAAAACCTCAAGGTTGGCTATTCTCTACACGGACGCCCTAGATATGTCTCAAGTATTTTTTCACCTCAGATAAATCGGACATAATGACGCTTTTCAGGGAATATAATTTTCTCATGCACAACTGCTACACCTTCAAATACTCGACTTAATACTTTCCCTTTCACCGCCACTAGATGGCTGAGTGCTGCGGCACGCAGGGGGGGGGGGTATATAAGACGGATAAAGTTTTATTGAATTTTGAAATGGATGTCCTATTATTTTATCCTATACTAATACATGTTGATAATTTTGATTTACAAAGCTTAGAAATTACCGCTTTCAAACTTAAAAATCCTCACACATTCGATTTGTAAAAGTAACCATCTAATAAGTATCATTACACACTCTAATTTCAACACAAAACTCTTTAAAACTTAAACACATTAATTATTTAAAAAAACAGAATTTTTTTTAAAAATGATAAATATCTAATATTATTGATTAAAGAAAACTACAATGAGAGTATCTAAGAATATGTTATAGTTTATTTATAATCACAAGTAAAAAATTCTTTTTCTAAATTAAAAAAAAAAATATTACCATTTCCTTGAAAGAGAGTATTTCGATATATATATATATATATATATATATATATATATACATACAAGCAATAATTGATTCGTGAACTGTAGTATTTTAAAATGAAATCTTTAAGCGATTATAATAGCTATTAAATATATGCATAAATAAATGAAAATAAAAAGTAAAATTCAGCACCTATCTTTTCATAAATAATTATACGATATTTAATAACTTTTCGGAAAGGTTATTAATTTGATTTGAAGGAACCTAATTTGTAAAACAAGAAAAAAACATTACAAAATTTCTCCTTGATACAGTATATCTTACATTCATTGTTTTCATTGCTTACAATTGCTCTTATATTTTTAAATAACAAGTACAGGAACTCAAAGTTTGGAGAATTAATATGCAAGAATATATTTCTACCAATTATGTAAGAATGTTATGTACTTAAGACTTTTCTATAAATCAGTAAGAGATGTATTATATTAAAAAACTCCGTTAGTCTCTATTTTTTTTTTTTTTTTTTGAAGAATGAAATTTCAAGGATAAATAAATTAAAAAAAATAGTTTTATAAGGATACTTTTATTTTATATAGCTTAGGCTCCTCAATTATTCTTATTTTTTTATTCTCTGTATGTAAATAGGATAATAGCATAATATTTGGTATCATTTAGGTACCATTTTTAACAATAATATTCCATAAATATGCGAAATACTTTACTCCTCATACAGAAAACAATGTACAAAATATTGTGAAAACTTTTTACCGATATTACTATACATTTTCATTGAAAAAAAATTATAGAACTTTGTAATTTCAGTAATTTTTTTCTTTTTTTCATACAATAAATTATTTCTTAAAAATTATGTATTACGTAGAGAAAAAACATGTTAGGTTCACTCTATGAAAACGTACCCTATATAGAAGCATACAAAATTTAGAACCATATTGTGTAATAGTTTTTTTTTAAATGGCACCAAAATACTAACATATCTCAAAGATCGTTTTCCATATTCAACTAAGAAGGGAAAAAAACTTTTTGAAAAAAAAAATTAGTTTTACTGTCCTATATAATTTCTAAGATATCCTTACTAGGCATACAAAAAAAATCTTAGCTCTACTAATTACCTGAAAAGATATGTATCACAAAAACAAGGAGTCTTAGGCATGGTATTCCACAATTTCCCCAAAGTCCTGGTAACCTTAACAAGATTTACTCACAACATCCAGAATTTGAAATTAAAGCCCTTAATGCACTTAAACAAAACTAAAGGGAGAAAATATTTGAAACAGGAGGCGCGGTAGATTACAAACGAGTAACTTTAGTAGAAATGTTTAGAAAAGACTAAATTTGCAATACTTGGTTTTCTTTAGCCACCCTAAGAAAACACGAGGATTACATTTTCACCAGACGGTTGCACCCCACCCTTTTCAAAAATGCCTTCGTTTTCCTGACATCAATACACACCGCCTTTTCTTCGAAACCGTTGTTTCTCTCACGCCTTAGAGCATCTTATAATGGCATTGTGGGTTTGATTATATGATTACATATAATAAAGCTTAAAATAATCTAACATTTAAGATAATTACGAATAGATATAGCTGAAGGGAGTAATTAAAGCATGTTTAAAATAAATAGCATTTATGTTATATATTGTTAAAAATATGTTAGTAAAAATATTTAAATAAAATTTGTTTATTTCTGAATCAAAATTTGTAGCTTTTTTTAAAGCGAATTTCATTTTTTATAAGCTTTTATTTAACTTACTATTTTCACATGTACGTGTGTCTTTCCAATTCAAAATTTGTACTCGAATTTTTCCCTTACTTTCTATCATTCGATGGAGCTGAAATTATGAATACCTGTGTATAACTATGACAATTCAATATTACGGTATGCTCAATAGTGGAGGGCTTAAAGGACAAGCAAAACAAGTCCAAATGAGTTGAAATTTTGCACAAAAATACAGGTAACGTAATTCCCTCTTTTTAATCTTAAATTTCCAGATTAAAAATAATTTAATAAATATAAGTTTAAAAAAAGTTAGATTTATTTTTGTTAGCCACCCAAGGGGATATTATTTTATGTAAAAGTTTAAAGCTTAAAAAATAATTTTCATACCTTTTAATCCATCTTTAAATAAAAAGTT
This sequence comes from Nephila pilipes, assembly GCA_019974015.1. Lineage (NCBI taxonomy): Eukaryota > Metazoa > Arthropoda > Arachnida > Araneae > Nephilidae > Nephila > Nephila pilipes. The sequence goes on along the minus strand of BMAW01108857.1, from coordinate 286,997 downwards.
AATTAAATATCTTAAAATTTAATCTTCTAACATTTTGAATGTGTACCTTGAATAGTGTTCTCTTTCTCTCTATCTCTCTCTTGATCCATTTTATTTCAGTTTTCCTAAATAATATGAATGAGACAGAGTGAATAAACTAGTCGAAAAAAGTTATAATTTTCATTCCACAAAAGATGAAAAGATTTTAAAACCTGACACGTATGCCTGTAAAAAATTGCTAAGTAGGAATTGTGATAAAAGATTTTGTTTTGCTCTGTCGATTGTTCGAGTTCACCGCTTTTATGAAAGCCAAAATAAAAATGCTATGAAATGCACTGTTCTTTTGGAAAAGAGCTTTCACGTGAAAAGAAAGTTATTTAACCTCATTTCTTTTTGAGAAAGGAAATTTCATTGACTTTTGCTCTTTTAACAGTAAGTTTGGGAGAAGACTAATTATTTAAATGAATATACAGAGTAGACGCTCATTTGAATGAACATCCAATTTACGATCTCTTTCGCTTTTACGAACAAAGAAAAAAAAATTTCTAACGGAAAAAACTATACTCATTAAGAGAAAATTAAATTCTTATTCTTCTAACTAAAAACGGGCGAAAATTTGCTTTGACTAACAATTGAACAAGTTTTTTAAAATATTTTAATTTTAAATTTCCATTGAAAATGAAAGAAAAGAATAGTATGATTTGAATAAAATCAGTTTTGGCTTTAAATGTATTCATACCCCCTCCATTTTCTCTCTTTTTAAACTGAAAAATAAAATAACATTTGAAAGCATAATATAAATTAATACGAAAAAACCACAGTCTATGTATATTGGATTTACAACATAAAAATAACTATAGTGAATATAATTGAGGAATAGAGGAGTTAGAGAGATTCGTAGGAGCACTATATTGATTTGAGTAAATGTGACCGAGTTTGTATACCCGACTCGAATTCCATCGCTAGAAGTTTACTTGATTGGATCTAGAGATTTGAAGTCGACTGTTTAAGATTGATTAATTGACTGGGTTTTTATACGTCGCACAAGAAACAACACGAGGCCTATTGGAGACGGACCTCGTAATTTTGATTCTCAGTCATGTAAAGAGGACGACATCTCAGTTGGCACCTCCCTCTCCAATCTTCCATACCGCTCCAAATGAGAGGACTTACAGCCTCAACAGATATATTGCGTGTTCTTTTTTGGAATAAAAACTCTAATCAAATAATTTCTCGATTACACAAAACAAATCAACTTCGTCCAATTGGGATTGATTGATTGGTTTTATTAACGTCGCACTTCAAGCAACACTAGGGCTATTGGCGAAGGACCTCGTAATTTTGAGCCTGAGTTGACACCTCCTTCTCTTAACTCCCACACTATGCCAACGGGAGAACCTTCATCTTCGACAGATTTAACGTGTATCAGCCCTGGATAGACGGCGGGTTTTTAGGGGCGTCAAGGCCCAAACCCACGAAATCCCCCGGCTGCGAGTCCGCGACCCTGACCACTAGGCTACCGCGGCCTGTAGACTGTTTAAGAGATCCCTAGATAAATAGAATTCTTCATTATAATATTTAGTCAAGGACGCGATTAATTAACCCCTCCACGTTTTTAATTTCTTTTGATATTCATTATTCAAAGTCTGAATAAACTGGTTAAAGACTTTTGGTTGATTTTTATTGCGTCACTATGTCTCTTAATCACAACGAAGGTCATTTGTTACACACTCAATTAAAATAAAAAGATTTATTACTCAATTCTTTGTACTACCTAAATGTTTGAGCCAGCATAGTTATATTTTTCGAAATTTGTAAAAAAGAAATCTAAAGATGGAAAAATATGTTCAAAATTTTTTTATACATAATTCTTCTTTATTCTTTTTCAGACATTTCCACGGCATTTTCTCCATTTTTTCAAGGAAGTAGTTCTTTGTGAGCGAATGCATTAATTTAATCGGTTGGCGTAGGAATAAAATTAAATATATCTCCGTAATTCCCTTACTAACAATATTCAAATGTTAAAATTTATCTTCTAGAAATGAAACTTTATTACACCAAATGCAACTTAATTACACTAACTCGACTTGAGGTAAATCACATAATTTACAAATTGCAACCGGTTAACTTGGGTAAACAGCAACCGGTTCTTGGTTACTAAACCTCGAGTTAAGTGAACATCAAGTTACAGTATTAATATAAATTGAACGGTAATATGAATTACAACATCGATATGAGTTTTATGAGTTACATTTATATTCTTCAGAAATAGCTTTTTATTACAGTAATCACTTTTGCAAGGAAAAATCTTCATAATTCTTAAAATTTGACCGATAAAAAGTGGTTGAACGTACAGTTAATCTCATTGACAACAAGATCTTGAAAATAATTTCTTACAAGAAACAAACAAACATCCAAACTGGAGCATTTCACTTTCCGAGAAATGGTAATTCATATCCAATCCCAACATTCAAATCCAAAAAAGATAAATAACAAGTATTAAAATTGTTGTGGTTTGAACACCCAACAGACTCCCGATCCCAACTATTTAAACATCGCACAAGAAGCCTGGAAACACATTCTAACAATAACAATGTGTTATTAATTACATTTCAAAAGTTTTAAATGAAAGAAAACATAAGCTTTCAACTTGATCAGTTCATACAAGATGATGAAAGTAGAAAATGGAGATAACCAAGTAACATCTCTCCCTGCTTGCCTTCCAGTGTTACCTTAAATAGCAGTAGTAAATGGACTTTAGTTCATTTTGGCGTCAGTCCACTTCACCTGGCTTGATGACGAATGGCCATATCACCAGAATGGCCGGCTTTTTCTCACAGTGGTAGAGTGACGGTAAGCTTAAAAGGTGAACAATCAGAAATCGCCACATTGTCAACCCTCTCTATGTCGTCTTTCAAAGAATACTGTGCAAAGACAAACTCTTATTCATATTCGTTTAGTCGGTTTTTTGTCTTTTCTCTTTTGTAACGAAAGTAACCGTTTGCTCTTTAAGATCAGGGGACTTGTGGCCCTTTGTCACCTCCCTCTCTTGCCTAAGACGCTCATAGCTTTAACTTTTCCTCACTCTTTTTGTTTTCTTTGTTCAATATTTTCGTTATTTTTCCACCTATTTTCTTCGAATCGGAAAGAGATCCTGTTTTACTACAGTTGCCTCGTTTTAAAACCCTATCTTCGTATTTCGGACTCTTTAAAGTTCCACTGGGTAGTTTCAATTTTTGTTATCTTCTTTTCAGCTTTTGCTTTGTTGCTGCGTTTCTTCGAAGGTTAGAGACGGATTTTGTTTCCTCGCCTCCTTTTTAGACTTTTCTACTCGCATATTTTTTGGTTGCTTTTTAAGGCTTTCCCTCCTTCACCTCTTTTGTTGGTTTATTTCTTTTAGTTCCAGTTTCGTAAAAGATTCTTACACTATCTTTGCCCTTTTTTCGTTTTTTAGGTACTCTAACACCATTTGACTAACTTCTGTCTCGTGTATCTAATTTCTCTCATTCGAAATATGAATTTTCTGTAGTAAATTGAAACTCTTTGGCATGTTTATTCCACGATATCTAAAATAGAAAGAAAAAAAAGTATTATTGTCTTCTCTTAACAGGAAGTCCTAATATCATCCGAAGAAAAATTAATCGGAATCTAATGAAAAAGAAGTCATAGTAAAATTTCGAGTTAAGCAGACTCACGAGTTAACGGGGTCTGACTGTACTACATTTGGGACAATCAAGCTTAGTTTTGATCAAGGCTTTGAACCATCTCAACTCAGTAAAAGTTCATACAGGAAATAGTCAGTACAGAAAATGGAATCGATTTTTATTCATTGCTTGAAATGATCCAGATTTGAATGATTATGAATGTGGAGGAGAAACCTTCACTCGTCCACAGCAAAGATTAGCAGAAAAATTTACTTGTATGAATAGTTTTAAAGGTGGGTCCAAGTCAAGAATGAATGCAAATTCAATTTCAGTTATCGTATAATCTCATGAAATTAAATCGCTGATAAATCGCTGTTCTTTCTCAGCATAAGAACGCATCCAATCCCGCTATCCAAATCTTCCGTTCTCTATCTTTTTCTTTCTACTCCTTTTTCAAACCTCTTTATTGTTTGATAAGCCCTTTCAATCTCACTATTCACAGCACTTCAACTTAATAATGCTAATTTACATAAATCAAGGCTCATTCTCAAGCAGAAATTCTCAAATTAAATAACGTTATTAGGTTCAAAAGGTTAGTTGAAAGGAAACACGCGTGAAAACCCGTTACACGTTAAAAAAAATAATAATTACGAACTTCTAAAAATTATCCCATCACACTTAATAAATTGTACGTTTCTGTTTGAGTGGTTACTGAACCCAAGTGGTTATGACCGCGGAATCGCGGTAGGCCTTGTTTTTGTCGAGCCGTGGACTCGAGCCCTGATGCTCGTTAAATCTGGTCAAAATCCTCCCCTTTGGTGTGGTGTGGAAGTTTGGAGAGGGAGGTGCCCGTTTAGGTGTCGTCCTCGTCACTAAACCGAAGTTCAAGATTACGAGGTCCGTCACCAATAGTTTTTGTGAAAATTCTAAGTGCGATGTTAAAAATCAAACAATCAATCAATGCTATATTTCTATATTTCATGAGGGCAGTTTTAGTTTATTGGTCATGTTTGCCAACTTCACGATCGGCAATGTACGATTTGGGTCGTGGATTTTAATCTGGTTCACCAAAAACCGTCTTAAGGAATGTTTGCAACAGATGTTTGTAAGCTAGCTGCATTTCAAAGTCTTCCCGTGGGGCGTTTTTGTAGTAATTAGATGAGGGTTCGGGTTTCCTCTCTACCAGTTCACACAAACACACGGATGTCACTTCTTTACCTGATCATAGTGAAACCCCTCGTGTTCCTCTCAAAATCAACCAACCAATCCATGCTTTACGAGTCAAGAGAATAGCTCTGTTAATTCCTATAAAATTCATAACAGTTTATAAACATTATGATTTCAGGTATATTTCGATTGTGTTTAACTTTATTTACTTCTTGTATATTTAAATCACCTTGAATCACTCTATCTGAAAATTTACTATATATCTAATTAAGGAGAGATATACAATTTGACGTAAAACTATGTCAAGTAAATTAGTATTTAACTAAACAGCCGTGTAAAATATGAATTTGGTCTTAATAACAGATAGTTGAATAATTGTCGTTGCTCTTGACTTTTACAGAATTGCATATAAGTGGAAAATAAACAAAACTCTTCAATTTATTTAAAACACAAATTTACTCTTTATCCATTGGATTCTATAAGTTTTTTTGAGCATCAAACAATATAGTTTAACATTGGATTCTCATTTGATCTGATAAAATTAAAATAATGTTGCTATTCAAAATTTATATCTAAAAATAAAATAAAATAGAAAATAAAAAATAAAATAAAATGATTAATTAGTTTATTAATAATAAAACATATATAAGCTTCGTTTTTCCAAAACTAAATGTGTAGCAGAAGCGTAATTTTGCATTGAATCAATTTCATATTACATGTATTGAAAGAGGGGGGGGGGAGGAGGAATCCAAAGTAGATATTTTCGTGGAATAATTATTTTAAAAATGAGTGGTGCCCCGTTCGGGGAAGACTTCCAATCCAAATTGAATCAACCTATCAGCAGCGCTATCGGAAAGGCTTCCCGTGTGTGTAGTTACAAAACTAATTATTTCGCCTCCGCACATTGCGCCCTAACTTAGTGCCCCCTCCCCCCGTCGAAATAACCCCGCGATACGCATCTTCCTAGCGCTAATGGCGTCTGCTTTGACGCACTGGCGTTACGCGAAACAGATGCCCTCGCATGGACTATGCCTCATTTTAAGCATGCTCACTCCAAATAAAAATCGAAAAAGGAGAGAAAAAAAGTGAAAGCGGGTATTTGATAACAGTTCTGTTCTGTGGGGTGTGCCCGGAAACCCGAAACCGACGGAAAAGATTCTGTCTCTCCGTCAGCTGTCGTGGGTTTAAAGATTATCTGGTTCCACACAATTTCCAGTCAGAATCCATTTCCTGATTACTAGAAAGAAAAGCAGGTTTCCCGATTTTGGGTGCCCTTAAATGGGTGAAAAGTACCCAGGGTAATTTTTAAGAACCTCTTTTGGAAAGATGTGATGTACACTTGTTACGGGTAGAAAATGAACATCTCTTAGGGAAGTGTTTTAATTTTGTTTTCTCAGCGAAACTGTGCATTTGAGTAAGTGAGTAGCATAGATATATTTTTCAGTAAGAATTATATTTATTCTAAGTGTTTTATAAGATACATATATGATAAAGATTTATTTGCTCCGAAATCGGTAAATGAATACTGTATTTGGGGACAACAAACATCTCTTAAACTAGAGTGCCTAGCTACCTATTTTAGAAATGTTTCTTCTATTATTGAGGAAAATAAGCCTTATGATAAAAATATTTGATTTAAAATACCAATATTCATGTCATTTTTGGTTACAAAAAGTCAGAAATGATATATTTTTTTGGAGAAAATGTGTTTATTTCTTTCTGCAAACAGAATTAAATCACTATTCCAGAGAATTTTTCTTAGTGAATTTTATACAGTTATTATCATTTAATTTAAAATTCTAAGTTCTTCAGTTTTAACTTGCAATTTAAAGAAACGTGTCTAGATTTTGTAACGGATTTGATTGTCTCATAAATAATTTTGAAATGAATTTAATTATTTTATATGTTGAGTTTTCAGAGCATTTTTAAACGTTTCGATAAGACAATTAATTATAAATTTAATTAACAATACTAATTACAATTTTTCTAAATATTATAGCTCCTCTTATAGCTATGCTTATGTTTAAAGAAAGAGAATAAAGCCTGCTTCTTAACAATCTTAAGGCCTGTTCCTTAAAAAGTTTCTTGAGTTTTTCTTTTTAAAATGTATTCTTTCATACATCGATAAACGCCTAAGCTGTTATGACTCTTCAATAAGGATTTAGGCATTCAACTTATGCACTTCTATTTATTTTGCTTCTAAAAATTATCAAATAGTTATTTAAAGTATTGATATATTCAAATGATTTTAAGCTGTGTGTAAATTAGTGAGAAACGGATCTTTGAAATCAATGGAATATCCAATATCTTATAATATATTCTTCTTCTTCTCTCTCTCCCACGCGTGCGCTTAGATCTACGTAAAGATCAATAATTGAGTGAATTAAATTTAAAAAAAAGATCAGAAAAGTAAATTTAAAATTTCAAACCACAGATGAAGAGGAGTGATTTGCTTTATCTAACTTAACCTTTAAGGATGATCGATAATTTTAATTAAAGGGGACATTTTAAGTGATTATTGTACAATATATCCCAAGAGGATCCAGGGTTATTAAAAACGAACCAACCAAAAATATAATTTCTTATTAACTTAGCTCAGTTCAGAACTTTTTTTGTGATCAGAAATTTTACAATGATGGCAGAAATAGGAATTCTAAAATTTCAATTCTTGAATAAAATGCCATCTCTTATCTTTAATCGGTTCGATTTATCAATAAAGAAATCATATCTCTGATGATACGACCGGAAAAACGTTTGAGTTTGGAAATATGAGGGGGTAACGTAAAGTTTTAATTATTACTATGAATAAGCGAGATCTCTGAATAAAAGCTATTTTTCATATGAATTGATCCTTATGAACATAAAGTTATAAATTACATCTATCAATGTTAATCTGCTTAGCTTCAAAAGATTGAAGTAACCCTCATTATGGAGAAGTTCAGCCTGTTGATTTCTGCAATGACGGCCTTCGGAAGGTCAAGAAATGTATAACTCTTCATGGTGATTATGTAGTGAAGTCTTAAGAATAATAAATAAAAACTAAGATTCATCTCGGTTATTTTTAGTTATAATTAAAATTTTACGATATTCCCGGATAATAATTGAGACCTTGCGATAATGCAATTTACAGAGTTGTGTACACACGAATAAATTAATATGCAGAATAAAATTTTTCCAGATGTACGGGGGTCGCTCAATAAGTGCCTTGAGATTCCAAGATATGGTGCTCGTAGCATCGCAATGGTTTGATTTTAGTAAGCATCACGACTGACTAGACAGCTGTCTAAGTCTCAGTTACTCATATTCGTGATCATGACGCTTTTCGCACCTTAAAAATTCTTCCTCAAACCTTTTCCAGTCGATGAGACCATCTTCGTCTTTTTTGGAAAAGATTCACCGAAAGCAACCGAAGTTTTGACTATTGCTTGATTTCCGGTGCATAATGATGGATCCAAGTCTTACCGACGGTAACAACTCGACTCGGCGGAATTCAAATTTTGATTTAGCAGCAAATGACTACTAATCAAAACTAACTTATAACTCAACGTCAAATGTGTTTCGTCTCCATTTAACAGATAGTTGCACCCAATGGTAACAACAGTTCACCTTAATGATGCCATCTGTCTTCAAATACAAGTGCTTTTTGAACCACCCTCATATCGGTTATTTCTTAGTAAAAATTAAAAATTAACAGCAGCACCCTTCGTATTTCTTAAGTTACTGCCTCATAAATCGTTTCCTAAAAGAACATACTTTGCGAGATATAAATATTTCTTTACCAGGTAGATTCATCAGAACTCTAAAAGCATAACTCAGAGCTAAGCATCTAATTGCAACACCGAGCTGCTGTAAAAGGATGAAGGATTCTCCTTTCCTCTCAGCGAATCCACTCCGAGGAGAAGAAAAAAAAGAAAGGCAAAAAAAAATATCTGTTTAGTCACACCTTAATTCTCCCTAGATCCTATTGCGTGAAACTCTCTCGCCAAAGGAAATGTGGTCCCGAGTCCTTTCAGCTCAGATGCTATCTGAAGCAGGAAGCAGCGAAGCGAATTAATTATTCCCGCACTGTAAATGTTTCTCTTAGATCGTGTTTCCTTCCAGCTCTTCACACTGTTACTAGACGATTGAAATCGCATTCATCAAAAGGCCGCCATTAGCGACACCACTCGGGAAAGTAGTGGTTGGTTCGTAATGGCCAAAATAGACACTCGGATATTTAGATTTTTACATATGTGTTTTAGAAAGCTAAAAAGAAGCTAAAATGTTTACGGAAAATCTATTTTAATTATTTATTATTAGTTTTTATAGCTGAAATGAGAAGGGTAACTTAACTCTTAATAAGCTTTGTTATAGTATATTTTTATTAATTACAAAAAAAAAAAGCTTATGAATTGTTAGGAACAAACTAGATTATTTTATTTTTGAATGATAATATATATAAATTGATAGAAAACGATTAATTTTTTTAGGGATGTATGAACTATTTTCTGACAACCCTAAGAAAGAATGGGAACCTCCAGCTCGTATAGAGACTTGACGTCAAAAAAAGATTAGAAGGTTCAGATTATTAAATATTTATTTTAGAAAGTTGAAATGGAGTTAAAATCTGTCTGGAAAATCAATTTTAAATACTTATTATAGTTTTCATGGCTGAAATGGACAGAGTAAACTTTACACACTTCGTTTATGTTAAGCTTTTTTTTTATTGATCAGAAAACAATTTTTGACTTGTCAAGATCAAACTAGATTATTTTATTATCGAGTGCTTATTATAGAATGAAATAAAAGTGCATATATATATATATATATATATATATATATATATATATAAAGCTGTTTTTTAATGCCTAAGGAAAGAATGGGAGCTTGTAACTAATGCTAACAAAACTTGATTTTTATTTTATACGTTGAAAAATAAATAAAAAATTAATTCTTAAACTAAGCTATGAGTAGTTTGATTTTTGCATATCGATAATTTCATTTTCAGTGTAATTAGAGTATGTAATAATTTTATTTCGCAGTTTTAAAATTAGTATATAGCATTTATGTTTTCGCAAATTAAAAACTTTCTATATTTTTATATTCGACTGAGTACATTTAGATACATGAGCTGACTTTTTAAATGGATACTCTTTCGTAAGACAATAATTAATTTCATTATCATTCGATCGCACCATTTCCCTATTTCCGGTATACTAAATTCATAAAATTAGCTTTCGATTAATAATGATCAAAATATATTCTTGAAATCCCAGATGTTTGAAAATCCATGCAATGGAAGAAAGGTGGGAAAGGAGACACATCAAATAAAAAACTCCTATTTATTAGAAAAGGGAGGGGGGAGCAATAACCTGTGTAGATCGAATAATTTATTGATACGAATAAATATATATTTCTGACTAATTATTCAATTATCAAAGAAAAAACAATAAAGTGTCAAATGCCACTCATCAAAAGGAAAACTGTAATTTAAATCAAGTTATTGTTCTTAATTTTTTAGCTATACAGGCTTTAAAAGTTAAATTTATCTTAATTAAAAATTGAAGATAATTGAAGATCAACTTAATATATTAAAATTATTAAATTTTATAGAAAATATATATACTTTCATTTCGATATAAATAAATACCAAATATCCTGGAAAATTACTGAAGAAAACTAAATTTTATAGTTTTTAATAATAAGTACTTATAAAGGTAACTAATTTTCTTAAAAGAAAACAGTTAATGATCCGGAAAGTGAAATTGCCATAAAAGTAGGTATTTTTGCAGTTTTGAAATGAGAGTGCATAAAAATATACATAAAAACGCTCATGTAGAAGAAAAGAGGAATTATTTCAAACATCTGTCATAAAATTCTTTACAATTTTATAAAACTTAGTATGCAAGCTTATTGTAAAAATGCATCAATAGTGTCTACATTTTATATTTACCTATATATACAATAAATTATTGAAAGCTTACTAAGCCGTCAAGATTCTATCCCATTTCTAGTACTAAAAACAATTTGATATTTATATAGGATACAATTTTTTTTTCGTTAAAAGTGTAATTATTATGCTTTTCAAATACAGTTTTATTATATCTTTCAGATTATTTAAATATTCCTTAAATAAAGCCTTCAAATATTAATTTTCAGATATTTATTACAAGTATATACGTTAAAATAAGAATAATAAATTATTTATTCATTAGAATATTTCAACAATCATTCATCTAGAGTGAGAAAGCCTTCCCAGACCTTTATTATTGACTAATATGACTTCAACCCTAATTGTCGAACTTCAGGAGGATGTGTTTAGAAACGGAAACTGAGGAAGAGATTACACGTGTTCAGCAAAATAACGGCAAATTGTATCTAATTTATCCGAACATCTCTATAGTGTTTTGCTTTCACTAAGCTAATTACCTCCAAAAACATAGGATTTTGCTTGACCTTTGACAAGACAATTTCCTGTCCAAACGAGGTGTTGACTTTCTCGCTGTAGGGTCTCCACTTACTAGAAGGGAAACGTGACGGACTGATTTTCTACAAGATTACCGTTAAGTGCATTTTAGAATAAGTGTAATTACCCCGTTAATGGAGTCGAAGGGATCATTGCAGAGGGCGACATCATTCCTGGTTGAGCCTTTTAGGAAGGCTTGATATTCTGTGGCTCCGATGGGAAGAGCGATTAACAGGAATAGTATCTTTTTCTTGTACAAATTGAACGGAATGGGTTTTTCCCTGTTTCTTTTTTTCGAGCATGAGGAAGAAAAACCTTGAAATTTGTTGACTGGTTGTTAATAAAAAAAAAATTAAGATGCAATATTTTTAATTGAAAATGCGTAAGACTTTGAAACATCTTATCTGAAACACATGCACCCACACACATCTAAAAGTGTTGAAGTAGCAAAAAATGATATACATTTAGATAAAATATTTTGCATGAATATATGGTAATATATTTGTGAATAAAAGGCTTTGTTGTAATTGCTCTTCAGTTGCTAATCAATTGCTTAGAGATACACGAGTTAGAAGTATAATGATGGGCTATGCGCGCTATTCTATTATAATTACCAAAAAGCCTCTTTATAACTTATTAGGGGACTCTTTTTAAATTATGAAAAATAAAAACCTCGACCCGATCAAATGAAACGTGGTCCACTCAAATAAAACTAATGTAATGAAGGATACATAAGATAAGCAGAAGCTAGTAGAAGTGAAATAGGAATTGAATTGTACTGCGTGTGCGAGTGTGAATCTAATTTGATATTGCTGAAGTCCTGTAGATGAACCTGTAACTACATAATAATACATATTTATAAATGTGTTGAGGGACCATGAATGAGAGACATTTCCTTTAAGTGTAAACAAATACGGGGGATTTGACTAATAACCTGTGACTTCTTTAAGTGATTGAAATGTGATATATCTGTGCTTAGAATTGAAGTTAGAGACCTTAAGTTTGTGATTTAAGATGAGGTAAGAATTAGATAATTAGGTGGCGTTACGGAAGATTTACGCATATTTTCGAATATGGTGTTTTACAATTAAAACATTAAAGTGGCGATATATTATAGGCCGATTTGTATATTTCACTAATAAATATCCTTCTTCAACACACGTATTTTTAATCGTGAAATAAGGCGTGGCTATATTTTTTAATGTTTTGCATTTTAATAAATGGTAGTTATTCATGATTTTGAAATACATTATATATTGTGTTAAAATTCATTGGTTTTTACAAGGGAATTTAATTATAAAAACAGATTGATAATAAAAAAGGCACTAAAAATAATGAAAGACGTAGAAAAAAAACTTCAAATTATAATTTTTTAATTAAAATTAAAATAACATTTAGAGATTATTAATGTTTTGTTAAAGACTTTTTATTTTCATTCAATATTGCAACATTCTAATAATTCAAAACGAAATTAAACATCTGTTTTGAATATGATTTCCTCGTTTTGAATTGCCTTGAGTCATCCGTATATTAATGGAAATGGAAACTTCATGTAACAAGTGCGTTGGTTTTTTGCTGGATTATGAGTAAGACCATGATTATTAACAGGATTATGATTACTGGAGCTAATGCGGCTAAGACCATGATTATTAACAGGATTATGATTACTGGAGCTAATGCTTTTAAAGGGACACGTTACCCTGTGTAGCAACTTTTTTAAATATTAAATATTTATAAGAAAACATTTTTATCCATTGTATTTGAACACGCATAAAATATGCATTTTTAAGAAATAACTTCATTTTCAAATAAACAATTATATAACATTTTAATTTTTTTTGAAAAATATTTCAATGTATAAATATTTCCTCTATTTCTACAAAATGTAATATTTTTGAACAATACCTTTTTTTTTATCTATTTCTTAGAAGTGTTTCCCACAATTCTGAGTATGAGTGCGCGTAGTAGCTATTAGTATTATATATAGTTTTACAGGTTTTTTTTAACATCAGACTCGACGAAAACAATAAAAATAATATAGCTGCACCTAATTCTTTTGTGGATTTTTTAAAAAATAACTATTTATTTAAATTCTTGTTTCTTATTATTCTTGTTAGAGTTATCAAACATATTATGCAAAACAGCAAGAAAAAATTTCAAAACTAAATGATATTGATCACAAAAAAGGTCCTAGTATTTTAAGTACGTGACCTTCCTAAAAAATAAAAAGCCGAGAAAAAGCAGTTTGAAAATTTGAAGGTCATTGGAACGACTTAGCACACTGTTAAAGAATATTGAAATAACTCTTTAAATATTGTAGCTAGAGCTATAAAATTTTGTACATATATTTAGAAAGGTCATATTATTGAAATAAGGTAGTAAAATTTTTTTTTTTTTTTTTTTTTTTTTTTGATATTTTGGTCATTTTTAGGGAACTGTGCTCCTCTGTGTACTATAAAATGGCAATCGAAAAGAAATATTTAAGATAGATTTATTAAAACATTTTTAGAGAAATAATTAATAGACTTGCAAAGTTTGATCGAAATTTGCTTCATGACTCTCCTCAGATATTATAACATAGTAACCATTAAATAACATAAACGATATCCACAATAAATAAGAATAAATCGCGTATGTTAGAGGTCTTGTCTTTATCTTTTTTGGGTCTTATAAGTCCGCTATTAGGGGAAATAAAAATTGAATTATCAATTGATGTAGAATATCATATATGTTGCATTCATCGAAGTTAGGCTTAGCAGATAGATATTTCAACATACTGTTGAACTGCAGGTTATAAATGGCTTAAAGTCTGTTCGAAACCAATTGTTTTTCAAGAAAAAAAGAACGTATAACAACTAATCTTTTTTTGTTTGAATATTTTCAAATTTCTTGATAAATAGCTTTATAGTGGTTCCCCTGTCGCTTTCCCTCTTCAACTAACATTTGGGGATCCTTTGTTGGTATTGTTTAAAATGAAAATCTCGACAAATAAAATAAAACGTGAATTATGTAGATTAGATTAAAATTATGAAGTGTAGTGAATAGATTTGATAAATTGCATTTATAAGCTGCGAAGAAATGAATTATAGGGAGGTGTTGGAAGTTGATTAGTTGGTGATAGAGATAGTGTATTGAAATTGCAAAAGGGGAAACATCTTGCTAACGAACACGTAGTCTAAGGAGAGTTCGGAACGATCATAGAAGGAAACAGAAAAGGATTCAGGAATCGAACCCTCATCTATATAACGGTTAAGAAATCGAACCCTATTGGTTTGATCAAGTAAGAAATTTAAATTTTTAGTAAATGTTAGCTCAGCCGCGTTTAGACTATTTATTTAATCACAGAGAAAGTAAAAAAGAAAAAAAAGAAAAGATGATAAACATTAAATGATCATAATTTTGAAGATAATAAATTTATTATAATAATATATAACTGTTTTGCGGTTTCTTCAGACAATTGTTTGTGACCCTTTAGTTAAGTTTAGTAGTGGCAGAAGGGCGACACTTATAAAAAAAATTTACGCACACACACACAAAAGGAAAGAGTGGAATTTTTTTTTTTGATTCAAAATGCTACAAAAAATCTATTTACAAAATATTCCCTCATTAAATAGTTAAGTCTTATAATTACTTTTATATCTGTGTATTACGCTAATTTTTGTCAAGAACCCGAACAAAGATTTTCAATTTATTCGGAGGTATTTGCAATGATACCACGAATAAGATGACAACTTTGATGTTTTTATTACGATATTTTCTCATATTAACTTTTTTAAGGTCGTATAAGTATGATAATGATACGTATTCTGTAAAATTCCTAGACAGAGTTTCGAAACAAAGTAAGGGCCGTGGTAGCCAAGTGGTCTGATTGCGGGCTCGTGACCGGTGTTCTTTCAGTCGAGTGTAGTTTCGAGCCCTGAAACCTTTAAGATCCGTTGTATATCAAGGCTGGGGCCCAGTTATATAAAATGAGGCTCAAAATCTTCATAATGGTCTGCATATATATAGTAGTGTACCAGCTATGGTGTCCTCGTCTCTTAAAAATAGCTCAAAATTACAAAGACCGTCGCCAATGGCCTTCGTGTTGCTTCTGAGTGCGACGTTAATAAACATTCAACCAAAAAGAAAATAAATAATATATATATATAACCATATCATATTTTTCAAAGAATGCGTTTTTTCCCCTTCTTCTTTTTGTTTTCTTTTCTTACTTACTCTTTCTTTCTTTTCTTTTTTTTTTTTTTTTTTAATAAAAATGCGCATCTAAAGTTCCAACTTGCCGCTATTTAATATAAGCGATTTGTCTAAAATTAAGTAGTTATTGCAATTTATTTTTTGTTGATCCTATCTTTAAAGTAAAGACCTTTTTAAAACAAAATTATCAAGCAAATTTTTATGTTCTGGTTGAAATTCCAATTTCCATTGCCATCCGATATCGTGAACAATGCATAGTAATCAACTATTTTAGGTAAAGAAAACTATTTATCTGTTCAAAAAACAAGTTGAAAGTAAAGTATTCTGTTATCCCTCGTTGGTGAAATTTATAATATTTAATACTTTCGGACTAAAATATAATTTATTTTGGTGTTAATGGTATCGTTGCTTTAGGTAATTGAAAGAAAACCGAAAGCTGTTAAAAATCTCAAATGTAATACTATTGATTCTATAAGTCTCTCAATTTATCTTTTTTTTCTGTCACAGGCATTAATATTAATAGGCCTTGCTCGCTCTACATTATATACAATCAACAATAAATTCATTTAAAAAAAGTAATTTAAAAAATGGCAAATATTTAATGTTTTAGGGCTTGATTCTTCCATAAAAAAACAATGGAATGTTAGATATATTGCTCTCTTTATTAAAAAATCAAAAATTATCTGGAATAATAGTGTTTAAAAATGTTGTTCTAATAAACATATTAAAACTGAACTAAAGCAAAAAAGGTGCAAAAATTAACAGCTAGTGTAAAACTGAATTTCATTTGTTTCATAAAAGAATAAGTTCTAATTGTAACTGAGTAGAGTGATATAAAAATAATAGTGATAATTGTATGAAAAATTAAGATGGAAAGGAAAGAATCCATTTGCTTCAAAAAAAAAGGCGGGTAAAGAAAAAACTAAAACAGGAATTCTCAGTGAATGCGTAGAGAAAGATGATAACGTGGGAAAATATAAAAGCGAAATGAGCTTAGATTTTTTTTTATGGTAATATCTCATGCATACATATTTTTTTCAACAAACGTTTCCTCATTTACGCTTTCGATACTTTCTTCAAACATGATATAATCAACACGAATTTTTCCTTTGACTCATAGGAAAAGGATTTTCTATTAAATATGAACTTAAAATGGTTTTATGTACAAATAAAATAAAAAATGGTCAAAATGTATTGCAAATTTAATTCATTATAATGTAAATTTAAAATGATGAATTTTTTTTTAATGTACATGAAAAATGTACATGAATTCTTAGAAAGAGTTTAAAAGTCTCAAAATTGAAAAGCTATGTTATGCAACAAAATTGAAAGACATGTACAGTTGTCATCAGCCTTTTGTAGAGAAATTGCGTAACGACGAAATGAAATTTCAGCCAGATAAATGCAGTTTATAATTTTTTTAAAATGATAACTTAAACGCTTGAATGAAATTTTACATTCTGGTGGCATTAAGAAAAGAAAAACGTGATTCACAAATACTGTTTCGAATTCCGATTAGTGTGAGACGAGTTAAATATGATCCATTAAGCGCCCTCTTAACTGACCTCTAAGAGACCAACCCCTTGGTAGATAACTCAACGAGATCAATAAAGGTGGATTACATAGTGAGTCACACATTACACTCTTCTTTATAAAAGCGAAAACATTCCTTCCTTCATGAATGTATTAGTATCAATCGATGTTTCACTTCTATCTAAATGTTTAACACCTGTTTTATTTTCGTTTCAGCATCGCTATACCAGGCTTTTGGTTTCTCCTTTTAACGAAAAATTTTCTTATATTAATTAATATTTGCTTATTACATCTTTCCCTCTGCATATACACTCTCCATACAACACAATGGAGCATTTAACAAGAAAATGAAGAATAAGGACAAGCATTTTGCAAAAGGTGGGATATTAACCATTTCTTAAGCACTGAACTGTTGGTCAATACCGATGCTATTTTAAGAATGTTTATTGTTGTATTTCTAAACTGTTGGTCAATACCGATGCCATTTTAAGAATGTTTATTGTTGTATCTCTAACATGCTTTCATTTAACATTTGTTTCTTTGTATTTAATAGAATAGCGATTTATATGTAGTAAAAAATTCCCCCTTTCATATCTAAGTTTAAAAAGGATTAATAATTTTAAAACAAACACACACACAAAACACCCCCCCACACACACATATATATATATATTATCTTAATTTTTGTTTTTCATTATTCTTTTCTCTTTAAATTTGCTATGTTATGAGTTGCTTTGCATTTAATGAAGTAGCAATTTTTAATTAATGGTTTATATACGTTTTGAATTAAAATTACATATTATGTGTATATAGTTTGTGTAATTCGATAACATTATGACTTTTTTCCATATAATATTTTTTTACATGTTTTTAATTTAGAATAATATTTTTAATTTTATTATGTATCGTTATTTTGATAATTTACTGATTTTTTTCCAATTAATTCCGTAATATTTGTAGGTTTTTCTAGTTTTCATAAATTTCTTAAATTATGTTTAGAGTTTATAATTTGTAATTTAATATGATAGAGTATAATTTAAAAAAATTATGTCTAAATGTCTAATTAACATTAATATAATTATTGACATTCTTATACGCACACTATATATATATATGTATATATATATATATATTAAATTGAAATCCTTGTATTTCTATTGAGTGTAAAATCATTTCAAAAGTAGTTTTAATTCTAGTATATTATTCAAATTCTGTTGCATGAGGTTTTTAAGTATTTTGACTAAAGCGAAATATAAATACTGATTATACTTTATATTTTGGTAAAGGGGGGCATCTTTCATGAGAATTACTTTTGCTTTCAATTTAATATCACATTTTATGAAAAGAAAATTGAATCATATTACATAATAATGAATTTTCATATTGAACAAACGCTCATGCAGCTTAATTCTTCATCATATGATTTATTTGACTCAAAATAAGTGCGTTAATTTTTTGTGTGTGTATTTGTGTATTTATAAAAAAACTAATTGCATTAATATAAGCTTATGATACAAGCGAAAATGTATAAAGGTATTATTTTCACTACCTTCAAAGTATTGAAGTGCAGTTCTATAATTATAATGATTAAACTTTCAAGATTTCATTTCCTGTTAAAACTAAATCCATTGTATAGCTCATAAAATTCCCCCATAAAGGGCTGTAAAAATGTATTTAATGCTCTCTTTTATTAATATTTGAATTATAACTCATACTAAAACTCATATCTATCTCTTATCGTGCCCAAAAATGTTTTCAAATAAATTTAAAAAAAAAAATTTATGTAGGCAGAATGACGCTAAAACAACTAATTTTATGTCTTAAAAGTGCTATTTTACAAATGTGTAGGAATTTTTTGAATCAATCATGAATGTTTGTTTCGTATAATACAACTGTTATAAGAATATCTTTCCCTTTTTTTTTCCATTGAAATTTCTTTTAAACCTAATTTCTTGAAGTTCATTATACCGCTTTGAATAATTTTTATTTATAAATTTAACATGAAATTGTTAAGTGCAAAAACAAGACTTCTTTCTCTCCCTTCCTGAATTTAACTGAACTACACCATTTGAGTGCTAAAATCAGACAGATTTTATGTGCTTAATACCATACATAAACCCGTAATAAAACACACGAGCCTAAATGTCTATGCGTAGAGCTGAATGCTTTTTTAAACATTCGATATATTAGCTTAAAATAGTTTTAACAGCCTTTTTTTTTTAAGTTATATTTAGAAATGGAGTCTTAATACTATAAACTTTTTTGTAATTCTAGATAAATAATTGTACCGAAATATTTTTTGAATGATTTGATAAATCAAGTATAAATTGTAATATTTACAGAGTTTATGTATTTTATGTAAATATGTAATATTTATTAAAATATTTCATAATGATCATTAAAGTGATATTTTAGTTAGAAAAATAGAATGATACTTTTAAAAAAAGAAGGTTAATTAGGATAATTATAATTAATTATATTATTTTGTATGCGAAGGAAGTTTTCGATATTTTAAAGAAAACATCACTTAAAGTGTAAGCTCAGCAGAATTAAAATGCCAATTTCAAACAGAAATCGTGATTTTTATGCGAAAAAAAAATCACAGAAAACGCACAAAAATGTTGATAAATTACACTTAGTTTCAGAAGAATACCTTTAGATACATTAAGTGATTCAATATATGATGAAGTTTTTGAATTCTAAAATACATTTGAAATAAAAATTTGTACTACCGCTTGGAAAGAAAAAAAAAAAAAAAATGGTTAGAGAAAAATCCTTTGAATGTACAAGACAAATTGTTAGAAATATACTAAATCTTCGAAATAAATTATAAAAAAGTCTTTTCAATTTACGAAATAAATTGTGATGAATCTTTTAAATCTACGAAACAAATTGTGAGCAATCTTTCAACTAACAGACAAGAGTATACAAAAGTTGGAGAATATAATGACTTTTCCTTCTCGTCTGAAGTACATAAGACTTTCCTCGTAAATCCTGCGTTATTTATTTATTCCGACAGAAAAATAAACTTAGGAAAGCAACTAACTTATTCTAAATCTAACGTCTGCGTACAAGTTTCAAACTCCGATGACTAATTTCAAATTCTCATTTCTTTCAGTTATTGAAAATATACACATGCTTTGCATGTTAAAAATATCTCGAAGTTTTCGGGAGAAAACATATAACGATCTATAATTGTGTTGCATGCCTAGAGAAAGATTATATTTATATATCTGTTAGGATGGTTGGGTGATATATATCCCACTTACTCATCAATGTAATACAATAATTTTCCATCCTTCCTTTTTAAAATTGAATAAGTAAATTATTTTGGAATTCCTGCGTGAACTTATCACTTGAAGACTTTTTTTTAAGTTACGATGGCCACATTCCAGGGTATTTTTCTCTTCTAATACAATTTAAGTTTTATTTTCTCGTTATTTTTCCTGGTATCCAAGCTTTCCGATTTAGGAATAAGAGACACAATAATTCCTATTGGTGCAATTAATGTCCACCACATTTCTTGATACTTGATTTGTATTAAATTGAGATAACTTATTATCTTTAATTTGCGTAGATACATTTATTCAACATTTCTGTTTCGATATTATGACATCAACTATGTATATACAATTATATTTCATTTACATTAAAATAAATAAATGAAATATTCCTCATGTGTTTCATTAAGATGAAAAACACAAAAAGTGGGGGAGGGATTACGAGATAATACTCAAATGTTCTAATATTACTTATATCCATTGATGCTTATAAAATTCAAAACATGAAAAATTATTTTAATACTGAATTTTGGAAACAATTTCAAATAAAATAATTTGGGAATCACACATATTTCGAATAAAATCATCTAGAAATCATTCAGATCATTTAAAATCATTGGAAACTTACGAACAAAATATTTCTTGAAATTCAGTTTTATTGGATAATGCTTTAAAAAACTTGAAATACATTAATCTAATTAAAAAGGAAAAAAATTCAATTTCTTTTCACCCTAACAGGCCACTGCATATTTGCTAAAAAATACGAATGTATTCCAAATCTTAAAAATTATGTGTAAATGTTTTTTAAGGTAACTGAGACATATTTGACACTGAAAAATAAACTTATTTTATGCTAAATTTAAATGTTTCTCATTCTTTAAATTAAAAGCAATGAAAGTCATATTTTAACAATGCTGCATTTGTACACACACTAACGTGTCTGTTTATGTAAACGTAAAGAAAATCACATATATATACATGAATAATTATATATGAGCAATTAATAATATGTAGTTGTATTTACGTTTGTATTTTGTGTATATATCTTTAGATGCATTTTACACAAAAAAAAAATCCACAATACAAATTCAAAGCTCGAATTTACTAAGAAATATTAAAAATTTGATTTTTTGAATAAAATTTCCTTTATTTTTTTATACAATTAATAAGAAATACATAATACAATATGTCAGTTTTGATTAGAAAAAATGTCTACGTTTCCCTGCGTAAGAAATAACCCCATTTTATAATGTGGAAAATATCATCAGTTTATGGACAAAATATTTTTTCTGGAAAGTGTATCAGAATCATAAAAAAACCCTATGTTTTTAGAAAAACACAGTTGTAAATACTTTTCTCTGTGGCGGGTTACACGTTTGTTTAGTATAAGAAAATTCAGTTTTCTTGCGTGGTTTTTTAATCAAATTCTCATCAATAATATATCTATGGAATCAATGAGGCATTTATTATTTTAACAGTAAAATAAAAATAATTTTAAGAAAGCAAGATTTGGAGCATTTTAAGATTGCATTTCCTTTAAAAATATATGAGAATCTGTAAATACGAATAAGTTTATTTTGTTTTAAGCTACAAAAATAATATAACACTCTAATAAAAGATTTGTGAGAAATATTATAAATGAGAAATACATTAAAGTGTTAACTTAATTTGCTTTTAATAAATAAATTAATTTTTTTTACGTGCTGTTAACATAATTTATATATATACATGCATATATAAAATTCAATTATTGATGTGTTACAATTTGATTATAATTCATAATTCTAGATTTCGTAAGGACCAGACATTAGTTTTCCTTCATTAAGATAATATAATCTATAAAATTATTCAGAACAAATAAATTTCATATTCTATATTTTTTATTCAATGCAAAAAAGATATAAATTTCTTTCCGAATCCAACCAGTTCTACAGTAAGAAACTGTTTTTATCTACTCTCGGGTAGAATTTTAAAAAAATCCTCCAATATTTTAAGCATATTTATAATATCGCTTTTAGTTTGTCATGCCATTTGCGATGTTTAATTACATTTGAATATTTTTTCCTATGCAAAAAAGTTCAAATGTTATTAAAATTAAATGTTAGTTGATTCTTATATTTACCGAATAGTAAATGTAATTATTATGAAAGAAATTGATATGCTTGTTTGTTTTATAATATTGAAACATAGAGTTATAAAGCCACTTTTATATATTACTTTTAATAGAATGCATTGGAAATATCGATATGTAATAATATAATTACATGTAAATTATTTTGTTTTAAATATCACGATAAAAAACGTGAAGTTTGAAAACTACGTTTTAAATAGGTTTGAAAGATTTGAGTTTGTTTAACCTGTTTTAGGACCTTTTTTTTTTCTCTTTCTAGTAATGTTGTATTAAAATATTTTTGGGATTGAAACTCGTTTAAGAAAAGAAATTCATTTAGCTTATTAGAGAAAATAAAATTGATCTTTTGAATTCTTTTTTGGTAAAAAGTATGTTTCCCACCACACACTGAATGTTATAAGATCAATGCATTTTCTTATGTTTCTTTTTTTGTTGCAATGCATAAAAAAGAAATAGATTTATAAAATAATATCTCCATAAAGATTCATAAAATAATATTTTCTTCACCCCATGATAACGTTAATTGTTCAAAAATTGAGGAAATTGGTGGTTAGTATATTTCCCAGGGCCTTATTTAGGGTTAAACTGTAAGTGAACGTGAAATTTCATTGGCAACTAAATTCAGTACATTTAAGAAATTCTTGAAGAAATAAACAAAATATAGTTAAATAATAATATTTAAATGGAAACAAAAGATAAATTGTTATTGAACATATCATAGCTGAAGAAAAATTGAAAAATGGACAGTTTTTCTTATGTGAATTCAGATTTCATGAATATTGTGTCTTTTCCTATATATCAACGAGAATATATCATAAAATTTTAAATATACATAAGTTTATTATGTATATTTAAAATTCCCTAACATAAGTTTATTATTTTTTGTATGAAGTTATCATAATTAGACATTTGATATATTTACTAAGATTCAGTTAGATTATTTCATTAAGAATTAAAAATGAATTTTTAAATAAGTTATCTAACTGTAATTAAACATTCAGAATGCCATAATGAGGAATGATGCAAAAGGATGAAAAATAAAATTTTGCATATGTGTTGTTTCAGTTTTTCATCTATTATAATCACACGTCTGTTATTAAAACATTAAAACAGTTGATATAAATGATTAGTTTATTATTAACATCATGAACTGATGTACCTAAATTGATTTTTCATTGAATGAGAGAACAGACATTTAAAACAACTTCTTTAGACGATTGTTATATGAATAATCATGAGTGGTAAGCAGTCTTATTTGCAAATAATGATGAATAACTTAGCAATTCTTTATTCGTAAAATATGAATTTTATATACTTATGATTGATTATAAGTTGAAGCCTTCAAAAAATTGAATATCAACCAAAAATTTTAACACAAAATCGTTTTATCATACTTAATTAAAAAAAAAAACGTGTAATTTTCCCTCTTGATTATTTTAGCATTTTTGAGCGCAATTATCTATTTTTTATTCGAATGGCATCCCATTTAATAAGAATACCTTCTCAACTGAAATAAAATTTGAAGTATTTTAAATGTAGATGTAAATCTCCACTTAAAACAAAAATGCGGAATTACTATTATTATTATTGTTTTTTGGAAAAAAAATTAGAGTTAAGCTATACAAAGAAAATTAGACTAATTAGACTTAAAAGAAAATTAGACTTCGAGAAAAAAAATGTTGAATGAAACCAAAAGATCAATTTAAATATAATTATTCTTACTGACAGCTTCATAAAAATTTCTTTGTAAATATATACTATCTACGAAAAATATGACAGAATTTATAAAGTGTTTGTCTGAATTATACTAAAACATTTTTAAAAGCTGTTCCAGTACAGAAAAAGTATGATGAAAATGATGACAGGAATCATTTAAAAATCTGTTGACTGTATTATTAATTTGTATTTTCCTTTTTCAATGACACACTTGAATCTACAAGTTTCTAAAATCTAAAATTTAATTAAATTGCTTTCTTTCCTAATCATTTTCGAATACTTAAAATGAAAATGTTTCATAATTTATTTCTCTTTGTTTTAAGAAGTTGTAATTTCCTTTAATTCAGATTCAGAATGCATCAATCTTCTTTTCAGCTTATCCTATTAACTCGGGTGACATAGTATACGTAAATATAAGCTCTATGTATTTTGCTCCCGTTCTCGACTGGTGCTCCGCGATTTTAATTAACCTATCTTAAATTGCTATTTGAATGCCCAAACCCTTTTCAACAAGGAGGAGGGAAGCTATTTTATCGATTAAACGTCTGCAAAAGACTTACCTCGAGTTTCCAATCGTCTTTCCCTTCCGTCTACTTGTCCTCAGGGAAATTCCGCTGCGCTGCCATGATCTTGAGAACCCCGCCTCCCTACTGCACGAAGGCGTGACCAACAGGTGCGTCTGGGCGGAGCTGTTTAATAGTCCTGCCTACTATTTGAGCGGGGTGGCTGCAGCCGCCTCTAGAGCGTTCATTCCTGCACCAACCAGTCCTTCTTACAACAGGGTCGGCCAGCGACCATGCTGGTTCCCTCTGACATGATGACCGCGCAGTCTAAGCTGCTTTATCAACTGAATAAGTTTTATGGCGAGCGGGTTCAAACTCGCAAAGGCACAATCGCAAAAACTGTTCGAGAAGTGTGCAAAGTGGTTCAAGATGTGCTCAAAGAGGTAG
The DNA here is from genome assembly GCA_019974015.1 of Nephila pilipes. Classification (NCBI taxonomy): domain Eukaryota; kingdom Metazoa; phylum Arthropoda; class Arachnida; order Araneae; family Nephilidae; genus Nephila; species Nephila pilipes. Next base: position 261,957 of record BMAW01108857.1, on the reverse strand, counting down.
AGGTTCAAGAGCCTCGTTTTATATCATCCCTGAATGACTGTAACGGACATTTCGAAGGGTTCGATGTGATTTCTCCTTCAGAATTCGAGGTAGTTCTCTACCTCAATCAGATGGGCGTATTTAACTTTGTAGACGACGGCTCTCTTCCCGGTTGTGCTGTTCTGAAGTTGAGTGATGGGCGAAAACGATCCATGTCTTTGTGGGTCGAATTCATCACTGCGTCAGGCTACCTGTCGGCTAGAAAGATTCGATCACGCTTTCAGACTCTAGTCGCACAAGCTTGCGACAAGTGCAGCTACCGTGACATCGTTAAAATGGTTGCGGACACCACAGAAGTGAAACTTCGGATCAGAGAAAGATTTGTTGTTCAGATCACACCGGCGTTTCGCTGCAGTGGCTTGTGGCCTAGATCTGCTGCCCATTGGCCGCCGCTGCCCATCACCCCACAAACACATCCCTGGCCGCATCCCAATCTGGTAGCAGAAGTCAAAGCTGAAGGTTTCGACCTTTTATCCAAGGAAAGTGTTACCTTGCAAGGTAAGCAGTCATCTATGGAAGGAGACGCTTGGGTTCTCAATTTTTGCGAGGCTGAAAACAGACTACTTCAAGGAGGTTGCAGAAAAAAATGCTTGAGCATCCTTAAGACACTTAAAGACAGACATCTTGAGCTTCCTGGAAACCCGGTTACGAGCTACCACTTGAAGACACTTCTTTTGTATGAGTGTGAGAAACATCCGAAAGAAATCGAATGGGACGAAACCTGCTTGGGAGACCGCATCAACGGGATACTGCTGCAACTGATTTCGTGCCTGCAGTGTCGAAGATGCCCTCACTATTTTCTTCCTCAGTTGGACCTGTTTAAAGGCAAGTCAGCTAGTTCTTTAGAAAATGCTGCTAAACAAACGTGGAGGCTCACGAGGGAGCTTCTCACAAATCCAAGATCTCTAGAAAAGCTCTAAAAATGTGGATCTCTCCCTGATGATGAATGGAGCATACTCTTGTCATAAATTTAACTCTAAGTTGAATAGATCATCGTAAGATGAGTTTTTAGTGAGTGTTAACATTTCTTCAGTGACTTATCTATATCCAGTGAAGATAGTAGAAAATTATTGTTGTAGAGACTCCTTGTCGTGTTAAGAACTCATTCCTCTGTTGTATCTTCCTTCTTGATAGGATAGGAATTTACATGATTTTATCCTTTATTTTGAATTAGTAACGGCGCCCATGAAGACAATTCTCATCTTGTTACATGTTTTATGTAAGTACGTTACTAAAAAATATTTAAGACGAGTAATATTCTTTATCTACATTATTCTGACATTTGAAACATATTTGAATGTCAAAAAGTTTGTTATTTCGTTTATGTTTGAATTTTTTTTTAACTCCATGCATGTTTCTCATTTCCATCTTCTATATCATTATTTTATCTAAATTAAAAAAAATCGAAAGTATCAAATCTAGTCTTATAATAAGAACATTCTACATTTCCAATGAAAATTGGAAGGTTTTATACGAAAATTTCTTCAATAAAATTAACTGAACATGTTTTGAAAAGAAATTTTTTGCTGTGCATTACGGCAGTTTTTTAAACATCTGTAGTGCTGAAATTGTTAAGCCATCAAATTTTGTAAATTATTAAAGTTTCTGAATTCTTTTAAGAGTAATGCATCACTAATTAATAAAAGTATTAAAGCACAAGTTCTGTAGAAAATATTCGTTGTAAAATAAAATTCTGTTATTCCTTTAAATGCAGTCGTATTTTTGATGTCTACGATTTTAATCGCTATTTTATTTAGTTCACTTTATACAGTTTTTAACGTATAAAACATAATAAGAAATTTAGTCAAGAACTTATACGTAATGACTAATAACTCGAATATGTATCTGAATTAGTTTCATTTTATATTAAATGATGCTGTCTAATTGATTCAGGGCTATAATTAGTAGTATATCACTGAAATGACACTTCTAGCCTAAAAAAATTGAAATTTCTAGCCTTAGAGCTACTAGCTTATAGGTATAAAGTTTATTATTGATTAGTTTACTATCTAAATATGAATTCGAAAGGTTTGAATAGCTAAGACATTTGGTGAAATATATATTTTTCACGGAAGATTGTTGTTTTTTAACCAATCATTGATGCACACTTGCAACAATTGTCCAGTTATGTTGAATTAAAAGAATTGCTTAAAGTTAATATCGTGTATGAGTATGACAATTGAATACTCTAACTCAATGAGATAACCATTCAAGTAAGTAAATGCATTTTGTGTGAATGTGCAATATTTAATTTCTTTAGAAGTAAATGTCATTGAAAAAAAAAATCACTTAATTCAGGAAGGTTTCAAATGCAGAGGGTGCACATAAATATTTGTATATTATTTTAAATTAGCAGCCTTTTTTGAGCAATATTTTACCCATTGTATAACAGGTATGTAAAATCGTAAAACGATATTAAGGACTTGAATTTCGAGACTTGTTAAATAAATAATTTCATGGTGAAAAGTAAGTACTGTGAATATTTTTCTTGTTTAATTGCACACATAACTTAACAACAAAAATCATATTCTAGTTTATTCAAGAAAAACTTTTTACAAATACAAAAAAAAAAAAAAAAAAAAAAAAAAAAAAAATGTTCTTGATTTTTAAAAAGGCTATTCTAAATATAGAGAAACATAAACAAATGAAAGTAAACATAGCTTGGTAATAATTTTATTAACAACATTTTGAGTTGACTTTTAAACTGTTTGAGCATCTTTTTTTCCTTTCTTGTTTCAATATTGATAAACTGATAAAATATTACTTGGATATTTTGATAAAATATGCACTGTGGGCGAGAGATCATATACACAACTGGAAGTGTCTTAATCTCTTTTGTAATTTTTGTTGAAGTAATACGATACCAGGAATTTCACAGAAACTTTATACAAGCAATTACATATACTAAGAATTTAAGAATTATGTAACTTAGCGAGTGAGAGACAATTCCATGAACAGTGATATTTTTATAACATTTAATCAACACTTTTTTTAATGCATTTTTAAAATATATTATCTCAGAAAGTAATATTATAATGGTATTATTATTTTCCTTTGTTATGTTATATTAATCCTATGTATCACTTTTATACTGCAAGGTTTTCAGAGAATTCACGTTGCATTTAAGAGTAGCTTGTTCATTTATGAGGATTTTAACCTGTAGATATTTTCTTTAAAATACATCTAACAGGTGGTCAAGAAACATTTAGAACGTTACAAATATCAATTATTCACAAGATAATTTGATTTATAACATTTAAATTTCTTATTGTTTTTCACATTCTTTTTGAATTGATTCTTATTAATTTCGAACTTATGATCAGTTTAATTGTCTACTTCTCTTATAGTTAAGTAAGTAAAATATCAAATAGAGTGGTTCTTTTGGGAATGAATATTTATTTCATTTTTCTCTTTGCACTTCTTCAGTAAGCATAACTGCATGACAATAATTAAGGTATAGCATTGATTTTTTTCATTAATAACTTGAGTTCGAAGTTGCATGTTATGTCGATCAACTATAAAAATATCATCACAGATGTTTCTTTTACCTTACTTTTAACTTTTTTTTGTCATATTTGAGCTTATCATATAAGATTATAAGTTATGCTTTAGTAATTAATTGAGAGATTGAATTAAAAGTACAATACTTTTTTGGTAATCCGGCATACCGGAAACACCTGATTACTGGAAAATCACTAACAGTAATGAATTTAATCAGCAAAGATTATGTATTATTGTATAACGTTTAATACTCAAATAAAGTGTCAAACGCATGAAATAACTAATACTATAAGAAAAAAGCTGTTTTGTATTGATAACCTACATTACTGCATCTAAGTAGGAGGCATAAAATAATTTTCTTTGACACGTCAGCCTGAGTAAAAATGCCGGATTTCTGGCAACCTGAAAAATGAAATGCTGTATTATAGAGTCCTCCCGTTGGCGTCGTGTGGAAGTTAGGACAGGGAGGGGTGCCAGATTAGGTGTCGTCCTCGTTACTTGACCGTGGTTCAAAATTACAAGGTCCATCACCAGTAGCCCTCGTGCTGCTTCTAGTGTGACGTTAATAAAACCAAACCAAAGCCGTTTTATTGAGTCAGTACCGAAATCAATGTTTTGATTGCGGACAAAGGTTCTAAATACTTATATTTAATCGAACTGATTGGTCAACCCCCCCCCCCCTAATTGTTACATACGTAGCTAGATATCTCCATTATAATTCACTCTATTATTATGCAAAATTTATTATGAGAACACTTAGAAGTACATTTAATGAGAAATAAGAACATAACTACTTAACAAATTAAGCTTTATATTGCTGATTTTCATTGAAAGAGATTCTTTTATTTATTTACAAAGAGTAGTAATTGATATTTTTATTACTTTATTACTCAGATTATAATATTTCCTTTAGGGAAATCACGGTACAAATAGCAATAACTACAAATTCGCGTTTAAAATGAGTGTTTTTGTTTTCTTTGTATAACTTTTACAAATTTTTATTACATATTTATATTCATAACTCATCAATTTATAGTCGAAACCATAGTGATTAATCCAGTACACTGAATACAAGAATAATGAAAAAGCTATTTCTTAAGACCTTTCTTCGAAATTCAGTTGAAGGTAAGTTTATGTGCTTGTAAGTCTTATAAGTCAAAATTTTAGTGAAAGGTGAGTTTAATATTGCACTTGCTAATTATACACATGGTACTATCGAAAAAGATAAATCTTCATTAACTTGAAATAAAACATAACTTCAACGCGAGAACTAATAATTAGTTTCAACAAAAGCACTCTATCATCTTTTCTTTTCAATAACTAGATACAATAAATACGTAAAGTTAGTTGAAAGACCTATCCCTACCGGTTTTGGCAGAAAGAAACAAAAAAGCGAGAACAGGGTAGGGGACTGCAAGGTTATCAGTGTTTAGATGGATCACCATTTGCACATGGTTTGCCGATGGGCAGCAGAATTTCAAAAACTGCAACGACAGAGGAGTGGTAAATTAAGATAAAAAACGGCACTATTAGCATCTAAAATTGGGTAATCAACAAAAGATTGAAGGTAATATATGAGATGAGTAATCTGTTAATTTAGGATCTTTCTTTGTTTCGTTATTTTCAAAGTAAGGTTTACGTATTTATCAAGATTAAAAGATATATTGGTTTTAAAGATATATAGTGATAACAGCTGGGCGGAGAAATGGCATCTATCTATGATGGAGGTAAATAGAGATCCAAAGATATAGATATTTATATATGCTTAATCATAGTATATACAGAAAATTATAATGTATATTAACAAAGCTATTAATCTTTTGAATGAAATCGACTTTTGCCTCAAATATGTGAAAAAATTTATTTTAGTTGTAAATGACAGAATAAGTTTAGTTACGTGTGATTAATACTCGCAGAATTCTATTCTAATGTATGTATAGCTTTGACTATATATTTAATCTTTGGTATCGATAGATATGTACTAGTGATTCATTCTATGACTAATTCAGTTGAAATTCTTTTTATCTGTATTAAAATCAACACTCATATAAAAACTTCTTCGTAAAGTTTCCTCAACCTCTTTTCACATTAATAAGTGAAAAAAATAAATAAATAAAAAGACAATATCTCAAGAAAAATGAAACTTTAAATTACCGGTTATGAAAGAAAGCACTTCTTTCAAAGTAATAAAAACTAGTTTAATGCATATTTACTAAATTAGTCGTAGAATAATTTCGTGTTTTTGTATTAAGTTGAATAAATTAGTTTAACGTATATATGCTGAGCTAAATGTAACATAACTACTATGTTTTTTTCTAATTAAATTGTTTTGACGAAGTTTTTAGACTTATGGGTGGGCTAGGGTAATATATGTTGGTTCATCAATCCTGGTTGGCGAGGTATGGAAGTTAGGAGAGGGGGGTGCTAGTGAGTTGCCATCCTCGTCACTTGACCGAGGTTCAAAATTAAGAGGTCGATCGCCAATAACTTTCGTGTTGCTTTTAGTGCGAGGTTAATAATACCAAATAAGTCATCAGACTTGGAATTTTCTCCAAAATTATTGTGAAAACTGAGCGAAATGCAATTTAAAAATTAAATCTAATTTTAAATGTAATTTAGGTGCATACTTTCACACACGCTCTCTCACACTCACACACACTCACATGTATATATATATATATATATATATATATATATATATATATATATATAACAAATTTTTACTCACGGATTACTTTTTCGAAAATCAAAGCACTTATTTAAGTCCATGGAATGGCGTGATGCCTAACAGTTGAATTGAGACATTCTGTTACAAAAGAAAAAGTTATTCGTTTGATATTTCGTTTACGAATGCGATGAAAAAAGAAATTTTTTTTTCTCTTTTCGGTCAGTTCATCTGATAGACAGAACCATACACCTTCTCGAACTCTAATAGAAATTCAACATAGTTAATTTTGAATTGGAATTTGACAAATCAGTTTCGCTCTTTTTGAAAATGTCAATCAACCTGATTTGAAATTATGTCAAATCGTGCGCAGGAGGAAGTTCATGTTAAGAGGGTTTTATTGAATTATATACAATGCAAACAAACTTAAATCTAAAATTAAAGAGAAATTAAGAAAACTGATGAATTTATTATGTATTTATGTGTAATATGATTTCTTAGGTCTTAAAAATTGGCTAACTCTCTTCTCAAACTTAAAATTCTTGAATTTATATATATATATATATATATATATATATATATATATATAATTTTACGCCTGAGCTATTTTGTATTTCTTAAAATTACACATTTCATTTTTGATTTTAAGAAAATATATATTCAGTGCATATATGAAAAATAACAAGCCGAATAATCTTAATTAATAATTATTATTTAACTTAATTGGATTAATATTAAATTAATTATTAATCAGCAAATTAACTGCACATGGATGTCAGAATCTGTACTTAACCGTTATAAACTGTTACCTACGAAATCTTCCGACAAACTCACATCTACCATTAAAAAATATTTATTCAATTGCTTGATAAATATTATATTATTAATTAAATGTAAGTGCAGTTGTTACATTCAGTACATGATGTAAGTGTTGCGTAATAGCTTTCTGATTAATACGGTTATTAAGAAGAAAATCGCCCTAAAATCAATTGGCATTCGACCTATTACATCGTAATTCTTTCATCATAGCTTCTACATCGTAATTATAAGCCTCAGATGGTATTATAAGTTATTCATAAGCAATTAATTACCCACAGTAATAAAATCCTTATTTCACTATTTATCCCATCAGACTTTGATGGAAGTGAATGACTCCAGTAATTTCTGTTCCGATTCAGTTTCGTTCTAGTTGTCAGATCTGAACACTTTTTATTACATCACTTACAGCACATTTCTATGCACATAGGCCTCATTAAAACTGAATTGCAGATTAATAAAGTAATGAATAAAATCAAAGCTTGTTTTATTAAGACGGATGAGTTAGTTGAGTTTAGTATGGTCTGTCGTGAGTGAAACGGATCGAGGACTATTATGGGTTGTTAGGAACCACCTGAGAACAGATCCAGAGGAACTTGCTGATTCTTCTCAAGTTTATTAGGGGTCAGAGCTGTCATGACCTTTCTCATTTCGTTACCGAGGTGGTCGAGAAGAACTATACTTTTCTTTTCAAACACTTTTTTTTACCTGTTTGTTTTCTTTCCCTCTTTTGTGGCATTTATGGTCGAGTTCTTTAAGACATGACTTCTATAGTCGGTAGAGGTTAGAGAAGGGAAGGAGGAAAGAAAGAAAGAAAGTAAAACAAAACGAAACAAAACAAAAAATAATAAATATAAACTTGTATGCGTTTTTGGTTTCTTTACTTCCGTATCGAACACGTGGAAAATCAAGGTTTCGATATACTTTTCATTGAGAAAATTAACCGAATTCGGTAAAAATCATTGCACATTGTAAGGAAATAAAAATATTGTGAAATACATTTACGTAGAGAGCGAATATATCGTTGCTTCTAATTAGAGTTTTACCCTGATGTAAAGTTTTATTCATAAAAATTTAGTATTGTAAATTTTAATAAATTAAGTAAGAACTAATTTATTAGTGCTGCGTTCAAAATCATATTATTGCTTGAAAATTATAATTCTTAAATTAAAAGAGACAATTTTAAATGAATTGTGAGCTTGTGCTTACGCATCGAGCGAAAATTTTCAATTTAATTTAATTCGATTGGCAAAATCGTAAAAGTTTAAATTAAAAAAATGAATGCATTCAAAATTTTAAAAATGACGCTATAAGAAGAGAGAGACAAGGGGAAAAAAATCTTTACTTCCTTAAGAATTTATCAAGGAGAAATAAATCATGAATTATTACAGTTCTTATTCGTATGCATATTAGAATTTATATCCATGTTTACTAATTATTGTTACCTACATTTTGAGAATATTTAAATTTATTGTATATAAACCGCACCGTTGTGCCTAAAATTCTCTACTTCTTTTTTAAAAGACTCAGAATTTATCCATCAAATGTGAAGTAATTAAAACTTGAATGACGAGTACGCGATACATTGAAGAAATGTTTTTGGTGCATTATGAAAAATTTACCTATTAAAAAAACCTTAATAATATACATTTTTTTAAAACAATGAAACAGCTATACGTCGATCTGGTGTTACCTGAGAACTATTGGAGATGAAATTCGTGATTCTGAACCATAGTCATTTGAAGAGAGTGACCCACTTGAGTTTGGTACCTGACTTTTGAATTTCTCACACCACTCTATGCGAGGAATTTAGCGTGAATTCCCTTTATTACTCATGATGATCTTTGATGAGATTTAGGATTTAAGTTGAGGACTCATCATGAGGGTCGCGATCACTGTAACCAAGTAATTATGGTTACGGGATCACAACTGACAATGTTCATGTCAAGTCGTAGGTTCGAGCTTTTATTCAACCGAAGAGACCTGTCGTACTTAATAAAGAGGTTTACCGGCTATTAAAAGATACGACGTCATATAATGTTAATTGTAATTGCCGTCAGATAATGTATTTTTCAGTTAAAATGTCATAACGACCTAATGCGATTATATTTGTTTAATAGCATGATACTGAGAAACAACACGAGGACTATTGGTGACGGACTTAGTAATTTTCAGCCTCGATCAAATGACGAGTAAGAGCTGGAGCTCACTTAAGCTGGCATCTCCCTCTCCAAATTTCCACACCACGCTAACGGGAGGATTTTGGACTTCGACCAGATTTAAAGTGCATTAGCCCCGGTTCTCGGTGGGTCTAAAGTGACATCAGGACTCAAATCCACGATTCGACAAAAACAACGTTGGTTATGAATCCGCGAACATGACCACTAAGCTACCTCGACCATTTAACGACCTAATGTAAGAAATAGTGCTAGAAGACTATATGTACTCTGTCTTTCTTTTCGCACTTGTTACTGCTTTGGTTTATCTACCAAATTGGATGCATATATGTTTTTAAAAGGTAAGAAATTATTTTTGATTTCATTTCACTATAGCTTAAGTTTTTAAAATAAATAGATTTTATTTGGATACTCTTCCAGCTACCTTTGTTAAAATGCATTAACACACTTCTTCTTCACTGGCGCGATAACCTCGGAGGGGAATTGGCCTTCCTCTGAATTCTATTCTATGGCATCCTGTTCCGTAACACGATTGGGTATTTCTTTCTCAGGATTTTGTAACAAGTTTTTCCCCTAGTGGGGTAATTAACTCGCGCCTGAACCTCCAACATGAAGAACTAGCCTTTTGATATAATTCCCTGGGTTAGAGTGTCCTGCTATACTCCCAGACACGGGGTACCCATTTTAGTTGCCTCTTACAACATGCATAAGTTACATTGGGAATATTCTTTTACGCCCGGTCACTACACAGGTATTAACACTCTAAGGAAAGCCAAAACAATAAACCTACCTGATATTTGGGTGTTTTGACATGCAGGGGATTAATCTGTCTCCCCGCAAAATAATTGTCCTTGAAATCTTACGTGGTGAGGATATTAAGAGAGTGAGATTCTTGCTAATTCGACCGTCGTTCAAAATTACGATGTTCATTACCAATATCCTTCGTGTTGCTCTAAAACGTTGTAAATAAAACCAAACCAATGAACATGAACGTCATCTTCCGCGAATTCCCAATATTAATCATAACTAATGAAAGATGTAAGTGCATAAGATAGAGCAAGCAGAGATATTGTGATGATGTATAAATTAAGGTATCCGCCTACCTTTAAAACGCGATTTTCGGTCAAAAAGTCGATTTTTTTAAAATTTAGGTATATTATTAAAGCCGGATTTCTTAGCTTTCTAGATCAGTTTCAACTTTGCTTCTATCTTCCATAGAACTTGAGATATAAGTATTTTAATAATAGTCTGTGTCAAATTTTAGAACTGGAAGTAGTATTCTGCTACCGGAAATGGAACTTTAATGTTTGTTTTTCATTGATATTTTACGTAATATCGCCATCAAAATATCTTCCAACATGCAAGATGAATTTCCTAAGACCCAAAATGCAAACGAATCCTTTAATGGTGTAATATGATAAAGAGTACTAAAGGAAGTTTTTGTATGTTATAAAACTGTGAAATTGGGTGCATATGATGCAATTACACAATTTAATGAAGGACATCAAGGCTGCTTAAAAGTCTTAAATAAGCTGAACATTGAAAATCCGGGCTACTTCACTGTAAATGGATACAAAAAGTTGAATTACAATCGAATCAGGGAATTGAAGCTTTATACAACACCTGTTAAATGTAAGCGTAGGAATGTGTTAAAGACCATCAGAAAGAAAAAGATGACTTATTTAAGTAATACAGATAGTGAACTTTACAAATCAGGTGCCTTTTAATGTGAAATGTTTATTTAATTAGGTAAGTTTCTGGGTCGAAATGTATTTTCAGTTTTTTCTCAAAATCAAGATTTTCATATTTTGCTTCAGCGCAAAACATCGCATTGAATTAAGTTATGTATATAATGTTATGAAATTTTCATGGAATACTCTATGAAAGTGAATTCAGGACTGGAACCTCTCCCATTGTTATAACGCGATTACTTTGCATTTTATTGATGATAAAAGTCATAACTTATCACAAATTTGTACGTTTTTTCTGTATGTTAAAGTATGACTTCCTATAAATATTTAATTTTCGGGGTTATAACTATGAGAGAGGCACAAATCCTAAATAAGATTCAATTCATCATAATAAAATTTACAGAATTTAAATATCTGTATTTAAATTTCAGTTTTAGTGTTTTGAACAAGTGTCATTTTACTGATATTTTTATGTATTTTTTGAGCTGAAATATTAAAACAATTATTAATTTATGCAAATTTTGCATTGTATTCTAAATTTTTAGCCATATCTTATAGTATAATGCATATAAAAAGTTATTTTTTCAATTATTTAAAAAAATCTTCTCCGAAGGTGGGCGGATACCAAGCAGTTAATGAATGCACACACACGTTTCGTTGTTCTAGAAGTTAAATATTCGTAAATGTATTTAAAGATGGTCTGATCTCTCTGAGAGAAATGATCAGCATTTATTTTTTCTATAAATCTTTTCAAGATTTTAAAACATGCATCCGAAATTGTTAGTCATTTCTCCAGAAGAATATAATTAAATCGAAGACTTTTTATGGGAAATGATAACTTTTTTACATTTACTGTTGAACTCATTCCAGGTAACTTCTTTAAAATTAATACTTGAATGGGGTCTAATGTGTAGTTAAAAAGGCCTATGCTTATGATCAATGGTAGAGATATTAGGAGAGGGAGGTGCCAGTTCAGGTGTCGTCCTCGTCACTTGACCGAGATTCAAAATTACGAAGTCCATCGCTAATAGCCCTCGTGTTGCTTCTAGTGCGACGTCAATAAAACCAATCAATCAGCTTATGAAGAGTTTACAAGAAAACTTCCCATCCGCATACATAGATAAGATATAATATGTAACTTGTAATAATATTTAAAAATAATATCAATTTGTTTCATGTTATAATAGTGTTTTATATTATTAAAGTTGAGGTCTTTATTTTCGTCTGAACCATCTAATATATATATATATATATATATATTAAGTTTTCGGGAAATAAATATATAATTTATTTTTTATGCGTTTACTGTTAATGCGCCTTTTTTGTTAACGGTTGTAACAATAGACTATTCGCGTTTTTTCTCTTCACTAACCATGGGGACATTTTATAATTAGAATTGCATAGCATAAAACCTCGATCGAATCAAAAGAAGTGTGATCTACGCAAATTAGATCAATATAAGAAGTTTAGTAAATTGTTTTGATTATGTTGATATATAAGCAAAACAGAATTAAACTTGAGTGTGTAAAGTTGATAGTGAGTAGTCCCCAAATGCTTGTACGTTAGAAATTGATTTGTAGAAGCTAATCTTCTATGATTAAAATCGGTTAGAAGTGAGTTCTGGTTGGAGTAAGTTGTAAAAGGCGTCGAACCGTCAGTTTGTGAAAAGTAGATCATACGGCACGGATGTATTGGTAAGCTAAAACTCTAATATTTGATTCTAAGCAAGGCTCCAGGCGAGTTGAGGAAAAGCAGACATGAAGGGAGAATTATTAATAAAGTGAATTTAGTCCTTTTATGAGATTTCTAAAATCTCATTAGGAAATTAATTAGAATAATATTAATAAAGTGAAAGCTAATTAGAATAATTATTCATAAAGTGATTAGTCCTTTTATGAGATTTCTTCATTAAATTATGAACTTATCGTTGCATCAGTGCTATTTAAATTATTAAGATGTTAGCCGAAGTAAATAATAGACGACCGTCACACGGTTATGAAGTCGAACTGTGTGAAGCAATATGAAATTGATGAAATATGTATCTAAAAAAGTGTCAGAGAACGTCTTGAGTAAAAGAAAAATAATTTCTTCTATGCATTCGTCTTTTTAGAGGAAAACGATGAATTTTTTAAAGAAAAAATAGAAGATAGTATACGGGAAAGAATGAGCGGAAAAAATTAAATGAACTGTCAATTGGATATGCATGATTTTGATATATTTTGCGGTTTTAGCTCATAGAAAACGTACGTACCTTAAAGAGTCATCATGATTGAATTTTAGTTATAGAGGGCATCTATTGCTCTTTTCTCTTCAACTAACTTTTGGGACTTTTAATATGATGTTTGAATTGAGTATATTTTCCAATGAATAAAGCGTGACTTATATAGAATGGAACAGAATTATTAAAGTGTAGTGAATAATATTGAGGAGATACATTTATAAACAGTGAAGCTTTAATACGAACATTTTGTTGGTGGTAAAGAAAAAGAATGAGTGGAAGTTATCAATGAAGTAATCAGAATAGTGACCACGCTAAGTAAAGAGGCATGGGATAAAATATTGAGAATTTATAAAGGGTTAGTGAGTCGAACTCTCATTTAAAGTTCTATAAAGGATTCGAATCCGATTGGTTCGTAAGAATTAAGCACCTTATTATAATATTAATCTTTAGATTCAGATATGGATAAGATTTAGTCCACAGGTTTGATTATAAATATTTTGTGTTTTCATTACTTTGAGATCTTAATAAATTCAAGTTGAGTTACTGTCTGGTTTGAATTCATCAGTGTCTGTGTTGATTAGTCGATTCTTTAAATATTGTGTGATAACAGCAGGATAAGTTTGTAATACTAAGATCTTACACAGTTAACTAAATATTCATACTGAATTTGGAAATCTTATCAATAGAATAATTATTTATTGCGTATTGCTGCATATTTAGTGATTGTAACCTCGTAGAAAGCTGCAAATATTTGAAAGTAATGCCTAGAAGTGACACAAAATGATATTTTGATAACAGAAAAAATAATGAGTCTTTCAGAATTTACAAAAGGCGAATTAGTTTTATGCCCTGAATTTACTGGAAAAACAATTTTAAAACATTCCGACATAACTGAATTTCCGAAAGAGGAAATTCTTGTGAAGTTTTTAGAGGTTGTCCTGATCGAGATGGGCTCTGACTTCATATCCTTGAAAAATGAGTCTATTTCATCAAAGGGAGAAATGGGATTCTTCCTATATTCTATGTTATTTCTTCAATAATTAAATAATGAAACTTAGTTATTACTTATCTGATTTTTGAAAGGTAGTCTATAAATTTTTGTGAAGTTTTTACAGATTGTTCTGATCGATAAGGGCTCTGACTCCATATCCTTGATAAATGAGTCAATTTCATCAAAGGGAGAAATGCAGCGTAACAGTGCAAAGTGGCAATCTATGAAACCAGTATAATATTCTATACATACCGAAAATGAGAGAGCAGAACAGTCGGATACCACGTGACATGTACGGAGTCAGAGTTCATCTCGTTATGGTCGATCATTAATAATTAGAGAAACATTTTTATCTAATTCGAGAGAGGACGAAGAATGACGTCAATTTTAAAAAAGTCACGATTAGAATCAGAATTTCAAATGTACAACAATGTAATTTATTTTCCAATTCTGAAAGTTCTTTTAGTGACTGAAACTTATGACTTGCAGAAAATTGTTGGTAATAAATATCAAAACAATGTAGGTAATACTATAGGTTTTTGGGAAGAAAATGCCTTTTTTTCACTAAAGGTAGTAGTGATTTCAGTGGTGATAACAAATGTGAACTTTAGAGGTATTGTACATAATAAAATAGCATATAAAGTGCTGTGAGAAATGGGATTGGAGAGAATGGTGAGATGAATGATAAGAAATGGGAGGAGATGAATGCTTTGTCGAAGAATGTTCTAAAATATCCCTCAAGTGAATATTACTTTGCCCTCGAGTAGTATTTTTTGATATTATCATACCGGAATCCGCTACTGAGTGTCCATGGCACATGTTCAAGTAAATTGATGAGATATAAGGGTAGAAAGCCAATCACGAAAGCGTCATTCACTTACTTATTCGAAAGTGACCCTTCTGAGAGAATGATACTTTTCGGATGTAAATCCACATAAGTTTCTTATGCTGTCTTTGCATATTCATGATGTGTATTTTAATTTGGGAAAAATCCCTAAAATAAATTTTTTTATTCATGTGTTTGTGAGTGTTTTACATACCGAGTAACTAGGATTATTTAACTAGTGTTTTTAGCAACCATATGAGCTATAATTTTAATCAACAACAAAATGGTCACCTAGAACATTTCAAAATATTTTATCGTACGAGATTTTGCGTATAGTTTGATGCCTTCTTGTCCCAATATTGAACTTAGTTTTCAAAAATATGTCGTAATAAATTTCTTCTAATTTTTTAATGAATTGAAACAAAATACATTAAAATATAAATTGCTCCATTTTAAGCAATTTTAAGATATAACTACATTTAGTTTAAAATATGTTCAGTTTAATAATTCATCGCATGCTTTAATTGTAATGTATGAAAATAATATTGCTGTCTCGTTCACTTTTTTATTGGTTGCTTTAACATTAATATTTAATTGAACAATTTTATTTTTATAGCATAATCGTCTTTTTGTTACCAAAAGTTCTCAATGTTTTTGTTTGGTAGAAATTTTTATGCTTGGAATGTAACAAGAAGATGACAGATGGCTATGGAACAAAGAATGTATAATAATATGCGTGGAAATAGTCATTTAATTTCAGAATTTTTAAATAAACATTCAATGTACAGTTATTTTATGAGTATTGGTATTAAAGATTATAATTTTTTTAGAATCAACAATTAGTAATTATGGTATAGTGAGAAGATCAATATCTCTCTAAGACAACCTAGTTTCGAGCTGCTTGCGACATAAAAAGGGTTTAATATGCCTCTCACTATGGAAAATTTAGCACTTTCGGTGGTTAAATCGATTATCCGCATAACTCTGCATAGAGCAATTTTGTAAGTGTTTTAGATTATTTAATATTATATATAGTGTAGTAAGTAACATTTTAGTCTAATGTTATTTTCTATTGTATCTGTGTATCAAAGAATCCGTTTCGTGCTGGAATCTATCCGATTGGAAGAGTGTTTAAATATCTCTATGTTGACCAAATCTAAATTAAAATAATTATTCAATTATCATCTTAAAGATTTTGATTAAATAAATAGACAAAAGTTATTTAAGCAAAATATTGAGAATCTTTTGTCCGTTTTGTTTGAATTCTAAGAAACAAACACGAATCGCTTAATTCTTATGAATATCAAACGTGCGATGTATCATTTATTCATCGATCTGAAAGAATAAATAAAAAGTATACAGTAAGAAAAAAACCCTTAGGCAATTATTTTTAATTGTATGTTTAGGTTATATTGTGAAATTGCATCCTTTATCAGATATCTTATTATATAAAATAACTCCTTTAAAAGTAATCTTATTATATAACATTATACTCAAAATTACTCGCACATGTTAAAGGACAGCGTTTACACCCTTTTTAATTGTATGTTTAGGTATACAAATTATATATTTGTGAATTCAATATCCCATACCAGATATCTTATTCAAAATTACTCCTGTATTTGTGCCATCTTGTTTCAGCACACAAATTCAAATGCCGAGTTTTTAAGGCGTATCTGTTACACGCGTATGCAAAATAAAGAACAGTGTTTACACCAAGTGAAAACAATCTTTTTCATCGCATCTAATCACGCAAAAATCACCCACGAGTAAAGGCAATTTCCCCTCAAAACAAAAGGACCTGAGCTTTGCGTGTGCATATTTAGCTTTCTAACTAGCTTCTGGATATTAGGCTTCGCACATCACGCGATATTTACATAATAATGAAAACTACATTTAGCCGCTGAATATAAGTTGCCGTCAACTCTGCAGAACAGGAGTCGTTTTTCGGGGTTTCCCACTGATTCGCCCACAGCGCCCAATCGACGAAATTACCAGGGCTGTTGTAAAGTAAGATCGAAACTCGCATAAGCATATGAAGAATGAGAGGCTAAAAGAGAGAAGATTGAATCCATCGGCTTGAATTACCTAGTCTGTATTGCCCATGAATTGCAAGCTTAGTTCTGAATTCAGATTCTAATTCTTTTTAAAAATAAATATCAGTTGTTTATACAATATGTGTGAGAGCTATAATAAATTAGTTAAGCACAAGGCTCTTTTCTTAAACTCGTTTATATAAGTGATAGTAATTTAAATTTAAATCTTACAATATAAATTTTAAAAAATGAAAATATTAATATAAAATAAACTGAATCGTGCTGATTTAAATACATTCTTGCAATGATAGTAATATGATACAAGCTGAACCATGTTGATTTAAATATACTCTTGCAATGATATAAATATTATACTAACTGAATCATGCTCATTTTAATATATTCTTGCAATGATATTAATATGATACAAGCCGAATAGTGCTGATTTAAACATACTCTTCAATGACATTAATATGATACAAAGTGAATCATGCTGATTTTAATATATTCTTGCAATGATATTAATATGATACAAGCCGAATAGTGCTGATTTAAACATACTCTTCAATGACATTAATATGATACAAAGTGAATCAGGCGTATTTTAATATATTCTTGCAATAATATTAATATGATTGAAAAAAAACAAGAGAGAAAAAATGAGCAATTTAATTATTACATTGCTCATATAATTTACTATATCTATAGGATAATATTGTTATGTGAAAAAAATTTTATGAAGAAAATTGCTTTAAAATATTAGGAAATGAATGAATGAAACATTTTTATGATACTCTTAGGTAAATCGAATCTCTCTTAATACATTTATTATAAAAATAAATAAAGTAAAATAAATAAATAAAGGAGGGAAAGAGACGTTCACAACCAATATCCCTCAATAAATTTTTTTTCTTAAAACTTTATTTTTCTTTAAATGGGGATATACGTCATTATAAGAGCTTGAACCTAATTTATTTTCAAAATAACAAACACGAATATAAATTTGAAGCATGTATTCCAAAACTGGTCTCCTGGATTATCATTTAATAAATATGTCCTTCTAGAAAAATCTCTCTGCTTTGTTAAATATCGCAATGCCATGATTGCTTTCCAATTACTTACACCAACGGAGCAATTACCTCACGTCAGTGAGGTTCGGTAATTCTTGTTACCATATATTAAGGACAAATGAAATGCCAATAGCCGCCCACAGCTGGGTCAGCATGATCCCTTCATCTCTTACTGTTAGAGAATCTGTGGGATATTATCTGTGATGAGGTGAATGCCTCTTTGATATCTTCGAATAGGGGTCAATTAAGCTCACTAGTGAATATCATTTCATTGGGAACTCCTCTCGAGAACTATTAAAATATTTATAGACTTTGTATTTAGTAAGGTGGATATATCGATCTCCCAATGTGGGTGTTATACAGTTTCTTGGAGTAAATTAATATGTGTTAGGTTTTCTGCCCTATGTTGAAATGAAACGTGGAAAAGTGGCAACGTATTTGTTAAAATTCCGGTACTACGATAATGCTAGATATACAGAGATATTCAAATTGAATCATCCGATTTCAAAATTCCATATTTTCATAAATAAACGACACAGAAGGATAAATAATATACGAATAAAAAGAAAAAAATAGAACTTTTTTATAAGTGTTCGATATAATTTTTTTTAGTTACATGTATAATTTCAACTCGATTTGTAAATTCCTGCCTAACACGTTGCTAAGTGTCAGTGGTAATTGATTTTACGACAGCAGAAATCCGTTGTTTAAGTTCTCATAAATTTGTGGGTAATGGTGGCTCATACACTTTCTTTTACAAATCCCCAAAGGAAAAAATCGCATGAAACCATATTAGGTGACTTAGGTGGCCAGCAACGTAACATCAAGTTATCTAGTCCACTGCTGCCGATCCAATAGCAAGGTAGCAATGTGAAAGCTTCTAAACAGCTTTCGTGAAATAGCTTCACGAAAAATACACGAGGGCTATGTAATTTTCACAATTTAAGACTTTCATAGTTTTTCTTTGTATTCATGTATTACTAATCATTATGTGACGTTTATTTTTGAAAATATGTAATTTTAAAATCGAATGAATCATTTCGAATAACACAGTATTTTTCTGTATAAGTTAGATTTAAGTAAATCGGCCATTTTTTTTTAAATAAGAGAATGGAAAGGATTGGAATTATTATTTTGTTATAATTAACTAAGGAAGCGTTATATTTTTCAGTATTAATCCTTTTTGAGATGGTTGATAAAGAAAACTTAAAAATTTTCATCCATTAATATTTTGTACGTAAATCATATCTGTAAATGTGTACACAATATCGAATTAACTATGACTAAAAATGAGTAAAAACAACTAAACAAATGAATACTGATAATAATAAGTAGAGAATAAAAAGAGAGTTATTTAAAAGATTATAAAGAATTCATTTGTCATAATATAATTTTAAAAAAATAGAATATAATTTATTCAGTGAATGTCTTATGTATGATGCAAGGAAAAAAATCTTTGTGTATACGAATTATTTATCCTAAAGCATTATCCCCATATATATTATTCATCTCATTGATGTAGGCCTCGGTTTAGAAGCAGTTAGTGCACCATAAAATTGGCTCGAAACTTTTCGCCAAGTAGTGCAATGAGCTTTATGAGATCATAAACAATCGTTCGTGAACTGTTCTTGAAATAAAAACAAATCGAACTGCTTTTGCGTCGGATGATATATTCGCCCACAGACTGAGTTGCTTGTAAATTGATCTCATTATATCATATAAGTTTAATACGAAAGCATTTATAAACAACAATCAAATCTTGTAGAGACTATAAAAAATTCACATTGATTAATATATTATCGTTATTATAGTAATATTTTTTAATTTTTTATTCGTGTGTGATCTGTTATAGCCAACACTGTTCATTGGTATCTTTGTATGTGTGTCTTGTAATTGATATAACCATTTCTGTAAGTTTTATAGAAATAATGCAGTTTTATGATATCATTACCTTAATGTTCTGATGTTGTACGTATTTTGCGAAATTATACAGGTTATGACGCTAGATGAATATTTCTTATTGTTGTAATATTATGATCAGTAACTGTTGTTCAGCTATTTTATATGCTCTAGAAAAAGTTTTTTTCTTTCTTTAAAGTCTGACATAGATAATTTTCAATTTCTCTCATTATTTTTTTCAGTAAGCAATTCTTGTATTTGACCTCGTTTGATTATACTTGATTAATAATGAACGTAAATTGTGTCAGTGAAATGTAATAATTATTATTTCAAATGAAATTAAAGACTATTTTCAGTTTAAAATATTTTCGGCAATAATACGGCCGCGTTACCTGAGTGGTCATGATCGCGAACTTGTGGACGGCGTTGTTTGCGTCGAATCATGGGTTTGAATCCTGATGTCACTAAAGATCAGCAGTATAGCGGGACTAATGCACATTTAATTAGTTCAGGCTCTAAGTTCTCATGTAGGTGGGGTGTGGGGGTTTGTTGAGCGAGGTGTTAGTTCAGGTGTCTTCTTCGCTTGGTCGAGATTCAAAATTATGAGGCCAATATTCCTCGTGTTGTTTCAATCTTATAAGCAATCAACAAAATATAGTTACAATTAATAAACTTGTGATGTTTTGCAAATATAAAATGTTATAGAAATGTCTAATCTATCCAAAATATTTTTTTGCAAACTTTTTCTAAGTTAAATAATTTAAGTTGTGCCAAATAAATTAATTTGGTTTTCAATAAATAAATTAAAATATTCTTTCGCCCTTATAAATTTTTAATATAATTAGATTATTTGTCCTGATTTTTCCTTTTCGCGGCCCATTTCCCACGGCATATTCTGCTAGTGGCGCTTCGTACAATATATTACCATTTCTAAGAAGGACTTGTTCTATTTTTACTTGTATATATATATATATATATATATGTGTGTGTGTGTGTGTGTGTGTTTATGTTTTTTTTTTTTTTTTTTTTTTGTATATATGCTCCCTTATTTGATTTGCAAATAATTTTCGTTTTCGACTAAGCTACCTCTTAATTTGAAGGCTTCAGCCTTTTATAGTAACTTCTTGTTGGAATTTTTAATAAATCTTGGTTTATTCATTATTAAAACGCGAAATAGAGATTTTTCTTTAAAAAATAACGTTAAGTGGAATTTTGCTTTTTTTTTTCTTCATCTTCATCTGGAAAGCTGTTTTATTTTGCTATTTTTGTTTGCATATATGGTTCCCTTTTTGAACGTATGTGCCATCTTTTCTAATTTATCCTCAACGTAATTGACAGCTAATTATTTCTTTACTATGCAGCTAAATTACTGCTTTCCGTTATATTTTCTGGATTTTAGATTCCAGTCTTTTTTCTTTTAATAAGTATTCTGTATTATATATACATGAATTTTCAGAAAACTTTTTAAACGAAAATATCCATGGAAGAAAGCGAAAGTTAAAAGCTATTCATTATTTAAATATTTTAAAGAAACAACATAGGAAACTAAGATTTCGTGAATTACGGAGTTATTTTAGAAGTTGACGATATTTTTTGTGCGCGTTCAAATTTTTGCTAGATTCCTTCCCAAAACCAATTTAAACACTAAATGCATAAGCTTTTACACATGACCTTGAACTAATTTTTTTTGTAAAGTTAGAAGTAATTGTTAGAACAAGTCTTTAAAGAAATATTTCAGTAAACATGGAATAGTTATTCAAAATATTGCACGATTATTGGAAACGGATATTACTGTCTCTTGCAGCCACTTAAGTCTTGGATCGATTTCACACGTTTCCTTTTTGAGGTTATTACCTGATATGTATTTTCTTGTACTAAAATTTCTTCTTATTTCTTGTAGTTTCTTCTTGTAAGTTTAAAAGCTTTAATTTTGAAGAAAAACACTAACTGTATAAACTCCCAAGTAAATGTTCAAAAGTAACACTAGATTTACAAAAAGAGAAAAATAACTTAATAGCTCTTTTATTTTCAGCAAACCTTATTAACAACTCTATCTCGAAAGGAATAATAAGAGTCATTTTCTACTTAAGACATTATTATTATTATTATATTAGACAACTAAATACAAATGGGAGAAATAAGATTAAAGTTGCTCTAAAGAGTTAATCGATTCTAAACCTAAATATAGGTGCAGCGTGTCACTTTCATTGCATATTTGTAATACAATATCTCCTGCACATTAAACTCAATTTAGTTAATCATTCTTTTGTTTCCTTCTTTCGACAGCTTTAGAGGGCAATCTTGAACAGAAAAACTGAAAGAGGAAGTTCACTTCCATTCGTAATCTATTAGCATAAATCAAGGGTGTCGAACACATTTCCAGCCTCAAGCCATTTTGTAACAAGTACAAAGACCCTCCGTGCAGCCGGGACAGATGCACGTTAAATCTGTCGAGGCTCAAAGTCCTCCCGTAGGCGTGGTGTGGAAGTTAGGAGGGGGAGGTGACAGCTCAGGTGTCTTCCACGTCACTTGACCGAGGCTCACAATTACGCGGTCCATCACCAATAGCTCTCGTGTTTCTTCTAGTGTGGCGTTAATAAAACTGATCAATCAATTGTAACATGTAGATCAAGGGTGTCCAACCTTTTTGCATCCCTAGACCGCATTGGAAGAAGAATTGCTTGAGGCCGTACAAAAATAAAATAAACTCAACGACTCTAACAATAGCTCATCAGCATATATATATATATATATATATATATATATATATATATATATATATACTATATAGTTAATAACAAGTAATTCAACTTTTTAATACATTATGATTTTCGTATTATAAAGGCTGCAGCATGGAATTAGATTGACAATACTTTACATCATATATGACGTATATACTCGTTTGACATTTTACTGTAATGTTATAAGATTAATGAGAGTTAGAAGCTATAAAAATTAATGTGACATTTAGAATTGATATTTTGGAAAATTATGTATTAAAATTTGGTTCGACTGAAGTAATTAAAATTTTCAGGGAGTTCTCAAGGTGTTCATTCTTTTATTCTTAGAGATTCATGGAGTTTATCTTTTATTCTTGGAGATTCAAGGTATTTATCCTTTATTCAATTTTTATATATATTCTTAGATTGTTTCACTCTAGAAAATAGTTTCTCATAAGTTCCGATCAATAATGACAGGATTGACGAAAGATTGTGCAGCGAGAGATGTCTTTGGGCAGGTATGATTTATAAAAGTACAATAAATGGACTTAATGAAATTTCACTTTAAGTTGAATGGTAAATTGCAACCGTATGCATTTGATTTGAAAATTAGCATGTAGCCCATTTATATCGAACTGTAAATGGAGTCACAAAAATAAAAATAAAAAAGAATATTTGTTTATTTTTTCCAAATTTAAGGTATTTATTTTCAAATTCCTATGCAAAACTGGGCTGCTGTCTCATAAGACGCAATTTGGCATACTGATATTTGAGTTAATTTTATGGAGTTATGTTTTCTTGCAGCGGGTATTGATATTTCTTTCGCTCCGCGCTCTCTTGTTGGGCTACATTGATAGGTGTTCTGAATATCATACGGCCCGCGGAATGGAAGTAGAATCTACGCGGGCCGCAATATATGTAGAAACTGTAGCGGTTTTCTTTGCATTATTTACTTCCGGTAGCAGGAGTACTGCTCCTTGTGATTTGTATCTGCTAATGTTTCTAATAAAATCGATTTATGTTTCTCGCCCATAACGTGGATACACCAATAGCAAAATTATATATCAAGCAGTTTATTTCATCTTTTATATTACTAAAAAAATATTTTAATTTTCGCTTTTCTTCGAAATACTGATATTCATCAGCAATTTTTCGTATTATATTACCCAGTTTCGGTAATGAATTACTGAATGTAAGGATCTAAAGTGGATTATCTTTAATCAACACTTAATAATAAAAAAAAATTAATGAAAATCAATATTTTTCTTGAACACTAATTTACCAGACAGAGAATAACGACACATATTAATAAGATCATGTAAATAAATTTATAATTATTTATTTCATTATTAATTAATCATTTAATGTTAAACAAACCAATCACGGAAGTAGAAGACTTAGGACTTGGTATATATTGTTTTATTATCGGTTATTGATATATTCACTGAGATGTTGGTAAGAGAAATGATGCTTCGATTCAACACGATTAGTAATGGTTCATAGGCTAATCTTGTTGTTCGTTACCAATAGTTAAATATAACTAGAAATTTTAAAAATTAAGCTATGAAATTTTTAATTAAATTTTTCATTCATACAGTTATGTTGGTTGGAGCGCGAAGAAATTCGTTATGGGCCTCTTGCGGCCCATGGGTTGCGTGAGCCTTTGACTCCTTTGACGTAACTCTTTGGGGAACGAAAGGGGGCTCGCTGGAAGGAGTCGAGTTGATAAAAAAAGAATAAATTCATACATTATGGTGTAGTAAAATAAGAGTAAATTTCACAATTTCCTGAGATCTATAAAGATATAAGTAACAATACATAAATATAAGTTGAGGCTTTTCCACATCAAAAGAATAAACTTGTCGTTTCCAAAAAATAATATCCTGACAGAATTATGAGCATTTATTCCAACCTAAGAACACTTTGTTGTCTTCGGAATGGACATGTAAATATTTTGTTTTCTCTGATGTTCTTGTAAACATTCTAATAGCTCAAATGTACTCCTTCATTGAAAAGAAAAGTCCATACGTTTGGATTTCGGATAGTTACAGGGAAAATATAATAATTTACATTGTCATGAAATTATTTTAAAAAAGGATATTAATAATTCAAGTGGCCCGTAAGAAGGATGGAAAAGTAAGATCGTTTGATTTTCTATAAAACATTAGGCTCATTTGATTTTAATTCAATTCGTCAGATAGTAGATTTAATTTGAAGTGATGTGTTAGCAACCATTTCGAATGAAGATGGATATTGAAACTACGAAGATGGCTTAAAAAGTACCTGTTTTGAAGATAGTTGACGTTACTAAGACAAGTTGGGGTTATTATTGTACTTTTTTACCTGTTATGGCTCCCAAACAAATTTGATAGATTTATAGGTTAGTTTTAATTGTTGTCGCATCGAGTAGTCATCATCATTTTCGTCAAGTTGCCATTGTCGACGAGATTTGTATTCATCCTTATACACAAGGAATCAAACAATTGGATGAAACACGATTGGATGCTTTTGGGAAAGTTGCTCAAAAAAAGGCAGATATTACATCTACCAAAATAATTGAGGAGACAATTATTTGAAATGCGAAGGGCTTCATGCTCAAAGACTCCTTACTAAAAGGGAGTGAAGCTGAAGTTGAAAGTTGCCAGAGCCAGGTATGACTATGCAGCGCCAAAGAAAAAGGAGGGGGGGGGGGGGACTGTGATCTAAACGCTTGGAAAAAATAGAGAAAAGATAAAAATTGATAAAAACAAGAAGAAGGGTCGAAAAAAGAGGAGGATCGCTAGTATATCACAGGGCGTGTTATCCATATTTACCAAAGACAATAAACCCCATGGGAAAGAAAAAAGTCACTAAGGTACCTAGGGGCTATTATTCCTGTACTACCTAAAGAAGGCAAGGCCCTAAGGGCTCATAGAAAAAGGAAAGACGATCAATGGATAGTACTGGATAGAGTTACTACATTCCCATTTCTAACACAGGTACTTTTTGAACAATTTTGATTATGCATTGTTGTACAGCATATGTTGATTCACAGCTTTGTGGCCTAAGGTATCTTCAAGATTGTTAACGAAGATGACAAATTAGAATGGGTCTTGGTTTTAATTAGTACTTTGTTGTCGTAAAATGGTTAACTTAATTATGCGATTCTCTTAAAAACATTTAAAATACAGTGTGGAAACTTGATAACTCAAGTTTCAAGGGAAATGCTAAAAATTTCGTGTTAAGAAGTTATCAACTTTGTGTAAGTATTTCGACATGCTAAGGAAGTAATGGCTACAATTTCGATTTATAAAGGTACTATTTCTAATTATATATTTTGAATTGCTGAGTCTTAGTGAAATAAAAAATTTGACTTAAATAAATTTATTGCATTTTTTTAAGTAATCGTAACGTTTTACTTAAGTTTACGTAAAGTTTTACAGCTACAAAAGGGTAGGAAAAATCTTTTTTTTTTCTTTTTTTTGAGTTAAGGAATCTGAAAACTGTTTATCAATTGTTTTTTCAAGATTAAACAATAAACTGAATATACGATCTTCTATATCACATCTTTCAGCATAGATCAATAGTGTGTTCATGTTTGCTCTGGCCTGTTTATTTTATATTAATGGCTCCCAATCTTCAATTTCCATTTGTTATTCATGTCATAACGATGCTTGTTCGCTGAACAAATAAGTACTGACTGATAATAAACTTCTTATAAGCACACAATGAGATAAAAAATAAACAAACATTATGTACGCAGATGTGTTACTTAACAAGTTTAATGAATAGAAAAATATACGTGTACAAAGTACAATAGAAACAAAAGTATCAACCACTTCTGTGAATTATCTAACAAAATTTAAGATTTTACTGTCTCGAGTTTAGAGAATTCCTAGAGTGACGTCATTACATTACTAACTTCTACTTATTGAGTCTGTTTTTTAACTTAGAGTTACAGAGTATAAATATGTTTTAATAGTAATTCTGTTGTTAAATAATTCGGTATATATACCGTATATTTACGGGTACTTTGTAGTTTTACAATAGCATAAATAAAAAATGAAAAGCCTCTTGATGCGATGTAAATTTAAATGTTCATCTTCTTAACCCAAATACTGAGTATGAATTTTTAAGAGGGATTTTATGATTGATACATTCCCCCCCCCCTACCAATTACGGCTCATTAAAATCCAGCGCACGTATAAAACGTATAAAAACATTAAAATGCTTAAAAATAATTCCCATTTCATGTATAGATCGATTTAAACGAAGTAAAAATTGCCGCTTTAATCAGAAGGTAAGCTTATAGACAATATCTCTGATAATGGATGCTTTACTCAAAGTTATACAGTACGATTTTAATGCTCTGCTTTCATAAATGTTCAAAATCCAAAAAGTAAAGGACTGAAATAATTTTAAAGAGGATATCTTTTTTTTTCTTTTTTAACTTTTAATTAAAGTGTTATACTCATTAACTGATCAAGTTCCTTCCAAAAAAAATGATAAAACTTAAATTTATATTATCTGCAGAATCTTTCCATTGCAAAAGCTTGACCGCGTTTGCCTAGTGGTCATTGTCACGGACTCGCGGCCGGCGGTTTTCCTCGAGTCGTAGGTTCGAGCCTTGATGTCACTAAAGATCCGCCGTGTAGCCAGGGCTGATGCATGTTAAATCTGTCGAGGTCCTTTGTCCTCCCGTTGGCATGTGTGGAAATTAGGAGAGTAGGTGCTAGCTCTGGTGTCGTCCTTGTCACCTGATCTAGGTTCAAAATTACGAGGTCCATCGTTTATTGTCCTCGTGTTGCTTCTTGTGTGGCGCTAATAAAACCTACCAACCAAAATCTTATTCTTATATTGAAGTCAAAGCCTACAATATTTTGAAACAACTGTAAGGTTACTGAAACATCTAAAAGATTAGTTTATGTTATTCAAAGTTTAAATAATCTTACTTTCTTTTTTTTTTAAATTTAAAAGCGAAAAAACTTCCTTTCATGTTAAGAAAATCATATTTATATGCATGAATAATTATGTATGAACAATTAATAATCAAAAGTAACATTTATATCTGCAAGTCTTGTACTTATCTTTAGGTACATCTTGCATAAAATCAACTACATTTATAACCTTAAAAATTTGCAGAGTACTTATAAATATAATATTCTGTACGCTGAACATGTATAATTATTATTTCAAAATTCAAATTGAACAAATTTTTTAAAAAATTTAAATCTTTTGGTTCAAAATTTACCCTAATTTTTGTACAAATACTGTGCAATACCTAAAATTTTTGATTGTTTATAAGAAAAAAATTGCGTTCACTGTACAGGAAATAAACACATTTTTGACGAGGAAAATATCAATATTATGGATAAAGCAGATATTGTGGAAAACTTCCCTGGATCCTTAAAGTCCCCATTTTGTAAAAAATGCAAAACGCAGATATTTTTCTCTATGGCTTGGAACCATTTTTTTCCAGTCTTAAAATTCGATTTTCTATAGTGTTCTATTCATTAAATTCTAATTAATAATACATCTTTTAAATAAGCTAAGTGTTCTCGATTTTTAACAGCAAATTGCAAATTGTAAGTAATTTAAGGTTTCAGTTACTTTAAGGTTTAGTACAAAGACCAATCGTTGGCAAGATTAATTATGAATTACAGCGTCAAGTCTTAAAATGTTTTACAATTTTTTTCCCAATCGTCTACAACTCATTTCCAAATATTAGCGGGATAAACTTTCAAATTTGATTTAAGCTTCAAATAACATACTCATTTCCCGTTATGACAGTTTCATCTATATCCAAAATGATCCATAAGATTGATTTTTTTAAATGGATTCATTGTTTAGAGAGAAGGATAATTACCGAATCCTTAAATTTCGTGGCGAAAGGGAAAGGTGTATCCAATCTTAAAATTCGATTTACTAGTGTTCTATTCATTAAATTCTCATTAATAATACATCTTTAAAATCAGCAAAGTGTCCTCTATTTTTAACAGTAAAATTCAAGATGTGAAATATTTTAATGTCTCAGTTACCTTAAGATAGGGAACGAAGACCTATCGTTGACAAGATTAATCATTAATTACTGCCTCATGTCTTAAATATTTTTGTATTTTTTTCCCCCAATCCTCTACAACTCATTTCCAAATATCAGCGAGATAAACTTACAAACTTAATTTAAGCTTCAAATAACATACTCATTTTCCGTAATGACAGTTTCATCCATATCCAAAATGACCCATAAGAATGATTTCTCTAATTGGATTCATTGTTTACAGAGAAGGATAATTACCGAATCCTTAAATTTCGTGGAGAAAGGGAAAGGTGTATCCAACCTTAAAATTGATTTACTAGTGTTCTATTCATCAAATTCTCATCAATAATACATCTTTTAAATAAGCTAAGTGTTCTCGATTTTTAACAGCAAAGTGCAAATTGTAAGTAATTTAAGGTTTCAGTTACTTTAAGGTTAAGAACGAAGACCAATTGTTGGAAAGATATATTATTAATTATAGCGTCATGTCTTAAACATTTTTGCAATTTTTTTTCCCAATCGTCTACTACTCATTTCCAAATATCAGCGAGATAAACTTACAAACTTGATTTAAGCTTCAAATAACATAGACTCATTTCCCATAATGACAATTTCATCCATGCCCAAAATGATCCATAAGAACGATTTCTCTTAATGGATACATTGTTTAGAGAGGAGACTAATTACCGAATCCTTAAATTACGTGACGAAAGGGAAAAGTAAAGAGGAATAAACATTTACTAATTATCCCCGGCGTAAATTGACTAGCAGGAGGACGTGAGTTGAAAATCAAAACATGGCAGGATTGGCGTACGGTAAAGAGGGGAAATGGTTGAACCTAACTTCCGAACCTCTCATTATATGAGATTGGTTCTCTGTTAATTGAGAGAAAAGTGGTCAGGAAAAAAAAATAGTCTAAAAAAGTCGGATAAGTTTTCATATTTTTTTCACTCTGTCATGGCTAACCTTATTTAATGTGGTGGCAATTGTTGAGAGGGAAAAGTGCTAATTTTTTGTGTGGTTGTTGAGAGTAATGAAAATAAATCACTTTGTAATTAAATTTTCTGATGTGAAATTCTGTCTCTTTCCGGATCTTCTCAACCTTTTGCTGAATAAGGTTAAAACGGTCTAATTAATGATTTTGTGGGCATAGTGATTAAAATTACCAATTACCAAAGTAATTTCTGATTCTTGTGGTATCCAATTAAGACAAAATAGCTATTTTGCCATTTATGAAATAGTTGACCAGTAACTCATTTTTCGAAACAGTATAATTTGTCAAAAAATCATCTCATCACTTTCTTAAGGGTCAATTCGTTAAGCAAAATTATCATCGTATTAGTAATTATTCACTGACAAGATTTGAAAAGAAATAATTTTTCAAAATTTCAAGAAAAATTCAGCTATATATCTGAAACTGTTAAATAATTTAAAATTTTTTTCCCGTTTTTTAATCTGAAAATTAGAAGACAATTTAAATGCTATTCCTACAGTAAGGATTCTCATGAAATTTGTTCGCATGCCTTTTTTAAAATTTTTGAAAAATTTCATCCGTTCCAAATCTATTAGAAACATAAAGATTTTATAAATTTTAAGTGTTTTGTATCAAAATGTCATTGTTATAATATTTGTATTTTAAACTGTGGGCTAGTTCTTATATATGTAAATTAATTAAATATTCTAATATGTGAATGACTTATTCAAAGACATATAAAAAGGAAAGAACCCTTAAAGTGAGAATTAATTCTATTTTTAACTAATACTTTTTACCAGTTAGGAATTATCGTAACAATATTTAAGTAATTATCAATAAGAATAT
>BMAW01108857.1:199720-231370 GCA_019974015.1 Nephila pilipes | reverse complement strand
AATCCTAACAAAATTACATATTTATAAAATAATAATAATACAAAAAATGTGTTTTACCCCCCCCCCCCCAAAAAAAAAAAAATACCAAAATGGATCAGGAATGAAAATTTTTAAGAAAATATTGCTACAATTTTTCTGATTCTATAACGCAACTAGAACTTTTTCAGGTTTAAAACTGCACTTGGATCTTTTTAACCACATCTGAGCACATTAATTAATAGATATTTATTGTGGAAACTTGACTGTCGAATATAAAGTAGACAGAAATCCCAAAATATGCAAATATGAGCGCAAAATAATTTAGTTTTAAACGCATTTTTTTCAATAAATAAAGGCAAAGGCAAAGTCGTTTGAAATGTAATATTTCAATCTTCAATATAATGTCTGGGTTTTTTTTAAAATTTTGTTTGTAAAATCATGGCATTTTATTGACCGACCGAGAAAATCATAAAATGCATCAAAGTTAATAAATCCTATATTTAAGCGTTCCGAACCCAGAAATTAAGTATTCAGTCATCTGTGAATAAAATATCTCTATTTAATCCAGGGAAAGATTTACATACCTTAACCATTCGCTTTGATTTTTACTGAAATAAAATACTTTTTCTTCTCTCTGTTCAGGTGCCTTTTTTCATTTTTCTTTTCTTCTTTGCAAGAATTAATAAATCATTCCCTAATAAAATACTCAAGAAGAAACATAAAACAACGGGGGAGTAGCCCTTGGCGAGTAGACATAAAAAATCTCATCGATAATTTTTCCGCTCAGAGGGGGAGTAACCAATCATATTTCTTCTTTCCATCACTAAAGTTATGACTGTAGACATGTTTCTTTTTTTACTCCATTTACTACATCATTGGATGTGGGAAAGCAGTGAATTATTATATGTTTCTGAAAAGAATAGTATGAAAATAGAATATTCCGTGGAATATACATTGTATTTCACTCATTAGATCGAGATATTGCTGTAAAAGCAGAAATATTTCTATCGAAATTTCTCATTTTGATGACTTATAAGTAAACTGGACTACTGTATTATCAGTGCTGTGAATATAATTGTAAATTTTCCTTATTTTATCATGATGTTTCTTTCTTCTTTGGTAGTATGGTATGCATACAAATTACATAAAAAAAAGTGTTCACATTTCTTTTCGAAACATTTTTATTGCTTGTGTATTGTATTAGCTTATACAAAGTCTATCCAATTCACATGAACCGTTTATATATAACAAACACACATGGCTTTTCATTCTAAAAGAGTTATTCTGGGCATCGTGTGTATTTTTCTATTTTATTTGATTTTTAGGGGATTTGATTTTCCGATTTTTTTCAATTTACATTTTTGGTTTTATAACCATTTGTTAATAATATATTTTGTTGATGGGATATTTTAGACAATAGTTAATGAATAACCCATCTTAACAGTCTGAAGCCTATTTCAACATTAAATATATTATTTTTCATTTTTCTGTTTTTTCAAAAAAGATAAAAAAAAAAAAAAATTTGGTCTTATTTTTTTATTTTTGGTTTATTTTTTAATAAACTTTCTTTTAAGTTATCATTTTTACTATTCAGTTAATCCACTTTTTCAATTTAATATAAATTTATATATATATATATATATATATATATATATATATATATACAGATTATAAAGTCTGAAACATTTTAAAAATTTATGTACAACAAAAAACTAAAATACTACTGAATTAAAAGAAAAACCCAATAGTTCAAAGAAATACCAAAAATCAAATTACGAATATTATCAAAAGTAAAAAAAAATTCTAATGAAAATGAGCCGAAAATTTATTTTTAAATACTTCAAACAAATTAATAATTTAATCCAACCAAAAACCATTAACAAGAATTACAAGCAATTTAAAAATCAAACAATGTTAAAATCATTGCAAAGTGAGAGAAAAAAAACAAGGAACAGAATACACACACACAGATATATATATATATATATATATATATATATATATATATATATATATATAATGTGTTCTTTTACGGAATAAAAGTTCTAATCGAATCATTTCTCCATTGCACAAAACGAAGTAAATTTGTCTAATTGGGATTGATTGGTTTTATTAACGTCGGACTGGAAGCAACACTAGGGCTATTGGTGACGGATCTCGTAATTTTGATCCTGAGTTGGCACCTCCCTCTCCTAACATCCACCCCATGCCTACGGGAGGATTTTGAGTCTTGAAAGAATTAACGTGCATCAGGCCCTGCTGCACGTCAGATCCTTAGAGGCATCGGGGCTCAAACCCACCATTCGACGAAAATCGCCGGCCGCGAGTCCGTGACCATAACCACTAGGCTACCGCGGCCACAACCTATTTGAGAGAGTACAAAGTTTTATTTTACTCACTCTTGCTTCAATTTTTAGAAGTGTTTGGACCTAGCCCATTATATAGATGTTATTTTATCAGAACATCTTCTTTCCTGAAGGGGTATAACACATCGATCAATAACTTCCGAGACTAACCCAGAGATGGCGCTCGTAGTAAACCAGTAACCAGGTCTTTCTAGAGTACGAACCTTTGCTTGAAACGTGTCAAAATTTTAAGTCGATCGGACCAGGAAAAAGGTTTTTTCCAAGTGGGTGCCGCGATTGCTTTCGATGGAACAAAAACAGCAACGAGTCGATGATTCAGAAAGCTGTTTATCGCTATTTACTCGCAACAAAAAAGATTTCTTGCGGGGAAAAAATTTGGGAAAAAAAAAAAAAAGATTTGGAAAAGCGTTGGAACGATTGTATCACCCTAAAAGGTGATTAACAAAAGGTGTTATGTTGATGAATAAAAAAAAATTTTGCAAAAAAAATGTTGTTTTCAATGTTAGACTCGGGAGTTATTGATCGATGTGTTATATATCTTTCGGTGAAGCACCCAGCAACTCCGACTGTCGTGATGACTGAGCACTATATATTTATTAATCAGTAATTTATTAAAAATTTATTTCTGGTATCATAATAAACTCTTTTGTAATTTACTTTTTAAAAATGAAGATGGTCTGCTTTAAATGAAGTATTAGAAAATAAAATTTTTAAAAACCACGTAAGTTCTTACGATATTAAGAACGGATATTAAAAGCAGACTTTTGTTAACCCTTTATGAATGACCACACAATTATCAAATCGTAAATGTAAAATACTCCATGGCAAAATAATAGAAGCTCTTAAATTTGAAAAAGACAGTGTTAAGATAATAATTCATAACAGATAAAAAATAATGTTTTTTAAAATTTTAGAGCTCTTTTGTGATAAACACCTTCAAAGCAACGATTGATGTCATGTCTTTGCCTTCTAAAACATTAATAACATATTTATATTAATAGAGATAAACGTTTATTCTAGAGAGCAAGTCTTTCGCTATTTTAATTATTTTGTCTCGTTATTATGAGTACTTTGTCATTTTCAAGTTGACTTTTCGAGCACATCGTAAATAATTAATAAAATGCAAGAGTACAATAACAACTCGGCTGGTAAACATGGCTGGTTTATCAATATTGATTTGTAAAAGTGTTCTTTATAAATATTTATGATGATAAGTAATTTGGCAAAAATGAAATCCTGGGAAAATAAAATATTTGTATTGCATTTTAATTCTTATACAGGGGGAAAAAAAGGATTATTTGTATATTGGATGTTATCATATTTTTTTTGTAACAAGATTAACTGCACTTAATATAATTCTTGCTTTGTTGCTAAGCAATAATATTCAAAACAAGCAAATTTAAATTTTTGATGAACGAAAATGACTAGAAAAAAATTCCTTATATATATAAATTTTAGATTTTGAAATTCATTATTTATAAATTTGAGATTTATAGTGTTGAATTCTGAGACGCATCTATTTATCCAATCACTTTAATTTATCGGAAAATCGATTATCGAGCGTGTTAAAATAATATATGATACATATATCACATACATCTATATGTATATAATACATATATCGCAAAAATTATATAATGCATGTAATAGTTTTCAACATTTCTTATGTTATTAAAAAAAACCTGTTTCTATATTGAAATAATGTGTATTTGATTTCACATAAATACTAACGATAATAATTAAGTATTAGGTATGGATTAATTATAATAAAATTTTCATAATATTCATATGACTACATAAACAGAATTGAACTATATACATTACAGCTAACGGGAAGGGAAACGTGCCAATATGACTTACGATAAAATAGAATTAATTTATTTTCCGCAAATTATAAGTATGAAATAAATTGCTGCTATTAATTTTGTATGAAGGATTGAAATATCCCGAATAAATACACGCCGGATTCTCGTGTAAAAAAATCGCTGCATGTTTAAGTTTTTCTTGATAAATGATTACGTGGAGTCATTGATGCAAAATTACGATCCCAGCAATTTTTACACAGCGGAGTGCTTATTTCTCCCCTTTCCCTCTGTTTAATCAAATAAGTGAACACTCATTTTTATTTTCTTTGTTCAAAATAACCGCAGTTTAACTATAGAACAGTCGATCACTCCATTTAAGAAATTGGCCTCTACACTTCTGTGAGTTAATAGTATAGAATTAAGTTACTTAAAAATAGATCTGACAGGCTGCCGCTGTGAATAATGATCTACGCATAAGTAAAGGTCTGAAGTGAGAGGTGGTGCATTTTGATGATACTCTTCAGTGACTTTCGGATCTAATGACTGGCCGCAACACCGAATAATATGCCATTTTATGCATTTTCCTGCATTTTGAAGAAATAATAACGCGCAGAAGTAACTCTAAAGTAATTACTGTCCACTTTTAAAATAATTCATTATTTGAACTAAAATTATATAAATATATGTTAATTGATTTTCAATGATCATTTAAAATTTTTTTTTGCAATGAATTTTATTTTTCATGTGAAGTTGCAATGGAAAAAGTAACGTTATAAGAGGGGACGTTAAATCGATTTGAATCAGTTGTTAATCTTTGTACTATAGAACCTTACAAATGTTTTGTTTCGGAATTTCCTGTCTTTTTTTTCCCTATAAATTCATCAAGAACACACTATCTCTCTTTTTTCATTCACCTTTAAGCATTATATTTTACATTTAATTAATTAATTAATTTTTTACTTCCGTTGAAGCTGGATATTTATATTTCAGCACGTTTCTTGTCTACTTTGGGAAAAACTCACACCCTCAAAGTCTTATCTTCTTCAGATAGGTACGGGAATCATGACCCTAAGGCACCCTAGTGATCTTTTTCTTTCTCAAGTGGTTTAATGTCTTTGGTAAACACGGAGGACGCTCCCCCGGGATCTCCTAGTGAGCCTTTTCTATTTTCGAACACTTCTTCTCGTAAAAAATCTTTTTTCCCCTTTTCCTGATGTTTAGATAGCAGATGCATATTAATTGGAGTCGCCGGTTTTGGCTCTTGCGCCATTAAACTTCCCTATCACTCGTCAAAACTCGCTATTCTCTCTACTTCTGAAGCTCATTTAATTTGCATCACGTTCCATTTTCTTGAGAAGAATCTGAGAACTTATATATAAAATCACAAAGAAGCTCCAAATGTTAGTTGAAGCGAAATAAATCGTGAATATGCCAAATTGCAAATGTTTAAGAAAGATCTTAGGTTAATTCTTTAAAAATTTGGTAAATAATTTTATCAAGTTGTTTGCAGTAATTCTATGAAATGATAATTGGTCAACTGTGAACGATGTTTTGACTTCACGAACTTCATTCTGATGTAAAAAGTTTCATAGAAATATGTTGTTTCAAATAATGAAATTATATGACAAGTATCTTTCTTTAATTAAATAAGTGAAAAAGTTCTGAAATAATAATAATAATAAACATAACTCAAAATTCTTTTTCATTGGCTGCCACATTTAACTCAACAAAGAACCGCATGCGGCTTCGGCAGCCACATTTGCCTACCCCTGTGTATATCACATGCTGTTGAAACCATTTATTAAAACCTTTATTTAGTTAGTTATTATTCTGAGATAAAAATTTAACGAACGTTTTATTT
Source organism: Nephila pilipes (assembly GCA_019974015.1). Classification (NCBI taxonomy): domain Eukaryota; kingdom Metazoa; phylum Arthropoda; class Arachnida; order Araneae; family Nephilidae; genus Nephila; species Nephila pilipes. The sequence goes on along the minus strand of BMAW01108857.1, from coordinate 225,359 downwards.
CAAAAATGTGTTTTATTCTACATATCCCAGCAATAATTCTTTTTATGAATACAGAATTTCTCAGTATATCGGTACAGTAATCATATGTCAAGTCTATAGATTTCGATTTTTAGATGTAAAGAAGTCAAAAAAATTCAATAACTTTTAGAGAATTATAAATTTTTTCCACCAAGAAAATTATTCAAAAGTTCTACAATAAGTGTAAAATTCAATAGAATCTCTAAAAGCTGCATTAAGAAATCTCACATTGTTAGCGTGGTAGGGAAACTATAGAATAACAAAACCCCATAGTTATCTCTCAAAACATCTCTCGGTTGCTTATTAAAATATTACCTACTATGCTTTTTAATTTTCCTTACTATTTTTCTTACTGTGTATAATTTTTTTGAAACATTGATTAACCATTAGTAGAGAAGAACACAGAATTACTCACAAGCATTTCATATTGTTGCATCTATTTTCTAGGATGAATTTGAATATACATATATATATATACTCAGACTTCAAATTTTAATGTTGAATTAAATGTGATAAGTACTTTGACATGATTTTATATTCACCCTAATTTTCAGTTTCAAGTTATTTCAATATTATAAGATCTTTAAGTGTCTACTATCTTCGCATTACTTATGATTTTCCTGTGTTAATTTCTTTTTTGCATTCGAAAGATGTTGCAAATAAAAAAAAATTAAGTAATTATTTAAAATAATAATTTAATAATAAGTCAGAGATTCACTTTCATCAAATCAAATATAAACATTACATTACTTTCGACAACTTATAAAAATGTATTTTTCTTAAATTACCAAGCAACTATTAATACAATTAAATTAAACTTCAATGTAGGAATAAAGCAACTAAGAATATTTCTTGATTAGAATTTTCTAATAAAAAACTTTATAAAAAGGACAAAAATTTTATTGTTTAAATTTAACGCTTTCATTAAATCTAACTTATAAATTATAGACGGCATGTAATTTTAATAAAATACGCTATGGATAAAAATAATTTCGTATGCACACGTCCTAAGCGTTAGTAACACTGACACAAGATTTATTTGACCTACATGCTATTAAGTATGTCTGTCAAGCTTACAGATCCTGTTATATTTTTAAAAATATTTTCACATGCATTCGTGTAAGTGAACAATATTCTTTGTATTGCAAAAAACACGAGAGCTATACATTTCCATTTCTACGAAAACCTGTTGAGGTAGAAAGTAATTTACGTCTGCCCTTAGGCATATAAATTGTGATCCACTTGTAGATATATCGTAGAAATAAAGCTATGTAAATTAATTAATACGAAAATTTGTATATCTCTCGGAAATGTGCCTGACCAGAACATCTGCTAGGAAGTCTAATAAAATGTTTACTGTACGTTGTCACGCTAAACGCACTCAGTGATGCCATCAATTTGTTTCTCTAATAAAGAAAATATCAGACTCGTAATTAAAGAGGCATTTTTTTCCTATCTGGGACCTTTCATTTGCTTACTAGTAAATTATTCCGTACGTAACCTAATACTAGATTTATTGATTAATTATTGGATTATTAATGAAAGCTCCTTTAATTCGATAATAAGCTTTGAGGAAAGCTTGCGTTTCGCCACGTGTTATTTCAACAAGGTTTCTTATTTTTCTTTCTGCCTTTCTTTTTTGTGTACAGAGTGATATTTGATTAATTGTAAGAGTTTTGAGTAAATGAATAATTAGTGACAGAAACGGATGTAAAGAGAGAGAGACAGAGAGAAATGACGTGCGAGAGAGAGTTAAAGTGTGACACTAATGATAGTAAAAGAACACAAAATACATACACACCTTGATCATATTCGATAACAAATACGCATATCTAAAACAGATCAGCTATGTTTTTTTTACTTGCATAAATCAATACAATTCACTGCATTTTATTTATTATTTTGGCGCATGTATTTGAATAATTCCTTATACAATTTTTTTTCTTAAATTTCCTCCAGATTAAAATGTTTTCCTTATAAAAGAGATGATAAGCGAATTTATTGGAAATGAGTGTCTCCCAGTTTGGCACATGATATATTTCAGAAAAGTTCATATTGATTAGCACTCGATTAGTAATAGTTAATTTATAATTCAAGACAAAGAAAGATTGAAATTTTCTCGATTGAATTTAAATATTTCTTTTTCCATGTATTTATATAACAATTTTTGGAATCTTAATAAAGGAATCCTCAGTCACTTAATATGCTTGTCTGATTGAATATTTTTTTTCTGCGGTTTGTTATGATAAATAGACTCTTCCATTTATAAAAGCTATACATGCTTTTTTTTTATCGTTTTTATAATATCACTTTTACTTTGATAATTAGATAGATTTAAATTATGTATAAAATGTCCCAGTAAGCCTTTAAGGTGAAAGTACACATTCAATACGCAGTGTTTGGTCAAGATTTTTTTTTTTTAAATTTTGGTCTCATATTAAAATTCAGTCTCATATCTTTAAAAACCTGTTTGAATTTTGTTTTTATCTTATTTAAGAGCTGAGTTTCTTACAGTTGTTTTTAATAATACTTGATCATAAATTTCTCCCACCGGAAAGGCTGTAAAAACGACAGTATTCATTACTACAAAACAAACTCAAAATGTTATGCATCAATGAATCTGAAATTTTATATATATGTTTTTTTTTTATATATTTATGAATAGAATAGACTATTCTTGATATTTTATATTAAGAATTAGTTTTTTTTTAATAAATTGCTATAAAAGGAAAATTTCAATGACTTTTTAAAAAAAAATTCAGTGTTCAGAGCTCGAACTACCATAGCTTCCCACTCAAGAGATATATTATCAAAATAATAGTCTGCTCCCAAGATGTGGTTATATTCTGTATTATTACTTTTACAAAATGTCAATATATATATATATATATATATATATATAGTTACTATGTTTTGCGGAAAGTCTTAATTTGTGCTTATTTTTGTATAAAATGCCCTTTTGACTGTCAATATGTACACTTTTTTGTGGAGATTTTCTCATTTTAAAGTCCCGTAACATTATAAAATATGCATTTCTAGGCAAAATTTACGCTAATTCAAAAAATATTCTTCGAAGGTGTACTGTTACCTTAATTGCCTTAAAATTTGAAAATTCCTCTTGTTATATAATACTGAACATATTAACTCGTAGTGTTATTTTTAGATATTTAGATTAAGAGTTTTATATAGATACATAATTCTCTCTTGTTTTTTACATAATAGATTATCAAAATAAGAACAAAAATCACAAGAAAATTTTCTTTCGTGTGGGTAGTTTCACCAAACTATACAATTATCTATCACAGAAAAAAAAATGATTTCTCTTTCTGAGTTGAACAATACAAAGTAAAAATCCACTTTAGTATAAAAATGATTAAAATTCGAAATTATTTTAACTTTGGTAAGTCTTTTTTTTATTAAAAATAAACCTTGATAAAGTGGACTGAAGACAATCTTCATGTCTCTTTCAGCGGTTAGTTTATTCTGATGAATATCATGTATTAAACTCTTAAAAAGATTTTGCTATGATCATAATTTGTTATTAAAAATGCTGATGCCAGTGTTGATATTTTTACATTCTTCGAAAAATTATTTTTATGTACAAATCTAAAATTGTAAAATTGCTTAGGATAAGTTTTAATACATACATAAATTAAAAAAAAAAGAATGCGATTAATGTAAGATGAATATAATGCAGAAAACTAAAGAATAATTTAGCAATTTTTATGATTTTGCATCAGTAATGAAAATGCCAATATTTTTTGATATTTTTATATTCTCGAATTTTTTTTTTATATTCTATTCTAAATTCGTATATCCGAGTTTTGTGGAAAATTTAATCAGATAAATAAAAAAAAATGCGATTAAGAATCGCACAATTGAAATAATTTAACAAAAATATCTAATTAAATGAAACAGTTTCGAATAATAAAGAAGATTGAATAATTTGCTTCCCTTTGCATCGTTTTCTTTTGATTACCAAAGCTCTATTCATCCACCAGCACAATTAAATCATGTTTTAAATATTAATTTTCTTCACACACAGATAGGAGGATTTATCCCATAATTTTCTTAGTAATAATTTCGCTAACAAACATCGCAGACCTTCATTCAATATTCCTTAATTTTCCTCTTGGTATTACTTCCTTTCACAGATTATATCCAAAGTTAGGGCGTGTTCATACGATTAGGTTACATTATAAAATAAAAATTTTAATAATTTGCAAATTATACGATAAAATTAATACTCAGCTGTTAGTTCAACAGTCGTATTACGAGTAAAACGTACCAAAAAGTTTAACACAAAAAGTAATACACACATTTTATCATAAAATTTTAAAAATAATAATAAAAATGTACATTAAATTTGCTTTCTTTATTTTTGAAGATTTTAAGAGGTTTAGAGATAGGTTATTTAAAATTTATTATTGCTTTCAAATGGGAATCCTTTTTTTAATAATTCATTAAATATTGTTGAAGAAAATTTAATATATTAAAAATATTTAAGGATTTGAATACGTAAAATTAAAGTTATCAAATTTGTAGCAAGATATTTACATATGCAACAAAATATATGCTACAACAAATATAAAAATAAAAAACTTTTAATATATATGAATTAGTCAGTAAGATACATTTTTCAAAACATAAAATATGATGTGACAAATCATTTCGTATGATGCAATTGCACAATTTCTTTGTTTAATATTTTCATTACTAGACTGGAAAATTAGAATAAACTTCAAAGTATTATTAATTTTAATTAAAACACTGAGTTACATCGATAAAAAGTATAACTTGAATAAAGGATTAAAATTTTAAAATGATGGTCCTTTTGATATTCATCAAAAAATATTCTATCCGAGGTAGTAGAAATATTTTAAAAATACGGAAAATCTATTATGGAAATACGAAATGTTTTATACCCATGTATTAGAAGATAAAATCTACACACCAGAAGTTTATTTATAAAAAGGCAGAGCAAATATTTTTAAAATGTGGGTAAAATATGACATAAGTACAACTGTTATACACTCAGTGTATTAGACGTACATATCTACACACGCTCCTGATATGACAGCAATGATATCTTAAAAATGTAGATATAAACTAAGACATAAATACAAATTTCATATACCCATGCATTAAAAGTACAAATCTACATAAATTTTTCTCTGAAATTTGTAATATCTTAATAAGGGGGATAAACTGTGACAGAGATACAATCGTCTTATATTCATATATTAGGAACACAAATTAACATACTAATATATTATTTCTGAAATAATGTATGAAAAAATAATAAAACCTTATCTCTTCTATGAAAACATTCTTCATGCCGATTTGGGACCTTATCAAGTAAAAGAAAATATTATGAAGTTAAGCATTGAAATCAGGGAAACATTTTTGTCTATTTATGTTATATAAGCAATTAAGAGCAATATGAAGGATTTGCATAAACCGTGTCGTCTCTGACATTTTTTTCCCGCATCGGTTTATTATAGAGAACATTCGTGACGCCTACCCTTTATTACCCCTCTCCAGTCTCAGCTGCCAACTATGAAAATAAACAGAAACGTATCCTCTACTTAAATCAGGATAAAGGCAAAGACTGGTGACTCATTATTTTAAGAAGACTCGATGAATTATGAATTTAGATGTATTCCTCTGGTTTTTTTTCTTTAAAAATGATAACGTATAGCATTCAAAGAATAATTCTCATAATTGAATATTTTGAGTTACTTTGTGAATGATTTAAAGAATTTAGTGAAATGATAACCATGGTATTAAAATGTCTATGTTGGTTTTATGCATCCTTACTTATCTTAACATTTAGAGAAGAATATCAACGAATGAAATGCACTATAAATAATTAAAATTGGATACCAGTTTATATCAAATAACTAAACAAAGATTCTCAAAATAACTAAACAAAGATTCAAAAGTTAAAAACAATTACTAATTAAAATAAACTATTAATAATTAAATTCGATCTACTCATTAATTTTTTTGTCTGAGTAAATATTCAATAATTTCTAAAATTAACTGTTTAAAATAAATTGTTAAAAATTCTATTAATTATAATGTAATTGGGTGTTTAAGAAAACTGTAGCTTAAAAGTTATAACATAGTCAGAGAATTTCGTAAGAAAAATAAATAAAAAACTAGAAGAATTTTTTAATTATCTATAATAAGAGAGTTAAGTTTATGTGTTTAGCATAAGATATTACGAAAAGAAATTTTATCAAAGGATGAATTTATTAGAGATAATATTTGTGTATGTGTGTGGTAATCAGAGATGACATACTTTTCAGAGATTAATAACTATTTAATAAGCGTTCCTTGTTCAGAATAATTAATGATATTTCGTTAAACAAATTAACAATTATTAATTGTGCTTTTAATTAATTTTGTAACTGCTGACCTCATCATTAACTTCAAATTGTTATTTTACTTAGAAGATATCAATAGATTAAAATGGTAACAAAATACAATGTGATGAATATTTTATCTTGGTAAAATAAAGATATACTCTACATGTCTCACAAAAAAAGTCGTTTATCTTGATATTCGGATGGACCACCTAGGGCTCGGATTATAGCACGCATCCGAAGTGGTAATGTTTCATTAAGATTTTGTATGGATTCAATGCTTATTGTCGTCCTGATTTGCAGCAATTTTCAACTGCGGCACACAGTTGACAATGGAAGAAACGAAATATCCGTAATCACTGTTTCAGTGTATCACAATGGTTTTCTGTTGGGTTAAAATACGGGCTGTGGTGGTCACTTCATGAGGAAAAATGATTCCTCATGTTCTCTGAATTAATTTTGAATAATTTGTACTCGATGGATCTTGGAATTGTCGCCCTAGAATATGCAAGCTCCTTCGGAGAAGAAAAAATCCATTGATGGGATGACCTGATCATTAAGCACTCTTGAGTAATCCAGCGATTTCATTTTATTGTCGCATGATGTTGCTAATCCCAGATCATACCTATGGAGGCAATCCTTGGTCATAATACTGCCTCCATCTGCCTGCGTACAGTAAGAATTATGCATGAAGGGTCTATTACTTCGTGAAGTTCACTTCTCACACTGATGCACTCATCGTTGAAGAAACTGAACAAGCTGGATCTTGATGCAACAGACCCCACATGACATTTCTTTACTGCTCGACAGTTCAATTTTTATGCTCTCTATCAAACTGGAGCTGGTTTTTTTTTCAATCTATCCCCCAAACAAGTGGTTTTCTTGTGGCTCTACAACTTCCAAGTTCCATTTCTTTCAGTTCTCGTCACATTGTGCTTATTGAAATGCACCTATATTCATTTTCAAGCGTTTCCATGAGCTCAACAGTTGATTTTTTGCTCTTTTCTCCACAGTCGCTGAGGAGATCTTTGGTGTCGAGAATTTAAATTTTTATTCTCTCTCGACTGCATTTATTCCGAGATTTTGACTGTTCACCACTATCCTTCCAGGTTTTTATAATGGTCTGGACACTTCTCTACTCAATTCCAGTAATTTCAACGATTCCTGTTTTCATTTTCTTTGATTGATGCAAGCCATTAATTTGATCCATTTTAAACATGGAAACTTCTGTTCCGTAACCACGTGGAACAACTTCACACTTGCTTGTTACAGAAATGATCAATTGAGCAGTGCTTCAGCACTATTTAAATAATACATTAGGAGTGGCAACATGTAAATCGCTGTGCTACCATTCAATCAAGATATTTTATATATTTGCATATTTACTTCACACGACGACATTTCTTCCTCTTTTTTTGTCAAGATAGTGTATAAAGACCCTATAATTTTAAATGAAGATTTAATACATAGGTATTTAAAATTTCATGTAGAACATAAATTCTGAACAGTGTTTTCTTAAATAAATATTTTTAAAAATGTTGATAATTGAAAGGCCTGTTACGCAGGAAATTTTAGTTTATAGTTCTTTTCATTAAAATTGTAATAACATAAAAAGAAAGTATTATGCAATTCTTTTATTAGCTGAATAACCTTTTTCAGAAAAAACGCCTGATTTAAAAGTATATTAAATCCTAAGATAAACTTTTATATCTATGTTAGTGTTCTAAAATTAGCTGAAGAGTCGGCCTTCTTTATGAAAGGGCCTGTGTGCAAGAAACTATTTGGGGCCCTAAATTTTTTGCAAAGTAAAAAAATTACAAACACGAACATATATTATTAATGTATGTTTATTTAATACGTGATTTTTTTGCTTTTGCTAATATATTAATTACTTAAGAAAATTACAATTTATGCAATTTCTTTTTCAATGCTTAATATAGCAATTACATTCAATTGTTCTGCACACATGATTGACTAAAAAGTTCAATTAAGTTGGGGATACTAGAGAGTTCCCCGAATAAAATAACAAAAACTAACCTTTCGCATCATCAAGAATTATTTTGAGAGAAGATTGTCGAAATTCATAGATCTACTATAATAATGCTTACGATAAAATGAACTTTACGTTCATACTGACAACAATAGGAATATTGTCAAGTTTTCAAGCGCAATTTACTTTATTTCTTGATCATGTTGGGGAGCCCCTCAATCGTGAGATCCCGGTGCATAGCATCCGCCGCACCCCCCAGGTAGCCGCCCTGACTAGCTGAAATAGTGGTATAGAAATATTTGGTGCTGTCTATTGCTTTTAACATTTTGATGACTTGAAATGATTTGGAAAAAATGTACAAGAAAAAAAAATGTTGCGTGCCACCTCTTTGTACCTCTTTCTTTTCCTAAAAAATAGTTTATTAATATTATGTTATGAAAACTAAAATAAAGGAGTAAAATATGAGAAATATACAAAGCTCTGAAAAACCTTTTAATCTTTACCTTCTACCATTACCTCGATGGGATTAACTCTACAAATTTGTTAATCTATTTTATAATCTTCATTAATTAATAGAAAATTATATATTTGCATTAATCCGACTTATAAAAACTGACCAAACTTTCCTGGGCTCAAATATCAAATTTTTTAACTACACTAAAAATACATAATACATCATAGAAAAGGGTGAAAAGAGAAAAAAATGAAAAGCACGAGTTATTCAAAATATACTCTTAAAGACAAATTAACAACAATAATAATAAATAAATAAAGATATAATGCTGAAGAATATTTAATTTTATGAGATCAAAAGTAAAATTATAAATAATAACTCGCAGACTATTCCTGAATTTGCAGGTCGAAAATTAATAAAGGAAAGAGTACGTTAAACACAAAAAAAGAAATGCCATGTTATATTTTAAACGTAGGGGGTATTTGATTTAAAAATTAGCATAAATATTTATAGGTTAATGAAGTAAACTTTGTATTTATCTCATTTTTACAAATTTTAAGAAATGAGGGACTAGAAAGCATCGATACAACCATTGGTATTAATTTTTTAAATTTTATAAAAAAAAAAAATTCGAACAGAACTTTTTTTTTCAAAAATGTTAGTGAATGTTGTATCTACTCGAGTTAAACCATAAAATAAGTACTTCTAGAATAATGAAGTAAAATTTACATTTACCTCATTTTTACAACATTTTTTTTTTAAAAAAAAGGAGTGACTAGATAGCATTCATACTTATTTTTCAATTTTTACAAATTATTTTCAAATAGTTGTTGGGGAATATATTTCAATTTAATGCATAAAAATTTTCACATAGATTTCAAAAATTTCAGACTATTTAGATCATTTATGAGGGATTGGAAGTACGGTGAAACAAGACTTTTCAGATATTTATCATCTAATTTTTGAAAGCCCCATAAATGGATGTGTATCTGCTTCCTCAGAACTTGTGTAACTCTCATCCCTCCTTAGGTTAAAATTGTTATAGTTTTGAAAATTACGGTTTTGGGGGAAAAAGTTTTCAAGCATTTCAATGTTCTCTGACAATCAAACGCATCAATTACGAGTCAGCATTATAAGGTAAGATTTCTTATTTAAACTCCTTTCTTCACGAGTTTACTCCTCCAGTTTAGAGACATTTTATATTAATGGTAAACTGTACGAACTGTGAAATGAAAAAGAAGAAAGGATTTATATAATTAATAAAGAAGTATGATTTATATAATTTTCTGCTCTCTAAAACTTCCATAGACCTTCAGGACTAGAATAAATACTTAGTGCGTTAATACAGCATTGTCTAGAAAAAAAGTCATTTAAACTTTACACTCTAAAAAACATACAATCAAAAATATATCCCTCTGTTATATAATGCTAAATATATTTGTCATGAAAATAAGTAACTATATCATTTATTAATATGGAATAAACAAAAATTTAAAAAATCTCTATATTACATATTTTAGATTTTTTTTAAAATAATTGTTTCCAACATAATAATACAAAGTGAGCCTTTACATTTAAATTTTACTAAATGTGTTTTAAGAATTTTTTTAAGAAATTTAGCTTTCGGAAAATAACTTAAATAAAAGCCCAATATCGATCTCTTTCTTTCTTAACAAGCAATAGAAAAAGAGTACACAAGCACTGGAATTAAATTTTTTTAATTTTCTGATATTTGTCTTATTTCATGTTACAGTTGATTTTAAGTTTTTTTACCTATATTTTATAAAGTAAATGCTTCATAAGACTGCTGGATTCATAATTCTGGAATAATCAAGCATCATAATTTGTAGCTTGTGAAAGAATTAAATTGCTTTATATCCAATTTTCCCCTATTGTTTCATTTTTCTCTTTGTTTATTGTAATTTAATTCAATTTCTTATTCTTTAAGTGTTTATTTACGCAATTTTATCGAATATTATTTCTAGCATCTAATTTTTCTTTAGTATTTAATATTTTATTTTCATAATTTAACACTTTTCTTTCTTTCTTTTGTCTTTACATTAATATTTCTAACAGCTTTCTATTCATGATAAATTGGATTAACTGTATTTTTACAAATAGTTTGTAAGTTCTCTTCGTACTTTGCATATTTTGCTTATTTTACTTTTAACTGCGTATATATATATAAGGTATTAACGATAACAATTTTTAGTTAACTTGTAAATATTGATTTTGGCACATTTTATCTTACTTCGATGCAGTCATGTCTCAAAAAATAAAGGAAAATTCACTGTTTAATAATTTATTTCTCTTCAGACGCAAGAGGAGAAGCAATTATATCCAGATAGTGGTGGACGCAGCGCATTACTTTCCCTCGCTTCAGTAGTTAGGTCAGAAGAGAGAGAAACTTTCCTTGTTTGGGAAATTAAAGTACGGAATATTCATATTACGTGGTAATAGGTATAGAGATCCTTAGGTATTTTATATGGAGACTGAATGTCTAGTAGAGATTGCCCCTACTACTTCGGAGAGTGAGAAACGCTGAATTAGCAGATTTAGAAATCTCACGATCGAATGAATCAAAAGATTAAATTAAATTGTATCAGGAATATATATATATATAATGGTTATAAAATTTTGTTTTTACATTAATAAAACATTCCGAATGCATGATTGTAACTAACATTCTGTTTTTCAGTTAGATTATTTTTTTCATTTCGACGAGAGAGACAATACGTATACATATTTTGAAGAAGGTAAGAGACGCAGCTCCGCCATCTCGATTACATCAGAAGAACGCAGAAAAGAGGGAATATTTTACCATGCAGTCGATTTTATAGATTCAACAGATCGAATAAATCAAAGGATAATTTAGAATTAGATCAGAAAATAGGAATGAACACTTTAACTTTTGCGATAGAGAAAGGGAAAATTAAATTAGGTTTATGGGAGAATATTACATACACACATATATATATATATATATATATATATTATATCTTCAACTTTTTTTTAAAAAATTTCACATTTTATCTTTTCTGATTTTTTCTGATTTCATGCGTCTTAATTTATTTTCTTTTGAATTTATAATTCTCGTTTTTAGTTTAACTTGTTTAATGTATATTTACTCACTTTCATTCTGCAATTTTTTTCTTTCTATTTTTGGTTTGGTTCATGTCTTTTATCTTTTCTTAATCTCTCTCTCTCTCTCTCTCTCTCTCTCTCTCTCTCTCTATATATATATATATATATATATATATATGCATATAGAGTGAAATATAGAAGTAGTGTATTTAATGTATATATATATATATATATATATATATATATATATATATATATATATATATATATATATATATATATATGCATGCATGTATATATATATATATATAGTTTATAAAATGACTATCTTCATGAGACAATATGATTTCTGATCCTATTTGATTTGTCGTTCATTAAACCATTCCCATTTTCCTGCTCTCGAATGACCGGTAAATAATGCATTCGCGTGAGTCGGTGGCAATGATGGACGACCTTTTAAGCGGGTCCCATCTTCGCTCTAATTTCATCTAACGTCCAATGGCCGATAAATAATTGATTAGCACGGGAAACGCCTTGATGGAGTGAAGCCGTGTTCCGAACAGCCATCACTCCCGAGATAGATAGCTCAGGGAATTATTGCCTCTCGCAAAAAGAAACCCCGGCGTTTAGTTAGCACTTAGTGAAATTGGGTTGCGACGAAGGTGCTCCTCTCATACACGGGATCACGCGTACTTGCTTCATATAATGACCGACTTGAAACGGCTTCCATAGTTCAATAATTGATAAAGTACACGCTCGAAATAAAAAGTAAACAAGGCGATGCGTGAGTACTCTCCTGTTCCGAAGATCTCGAATATAACACTCATCCGGCGGTAATGATCTTGGACTCGCACGACCGACAAATGCAAACGTCTAGAACACCTGCAACTGGTTTTCTACTTAAAAAATACTATTAATATATATATGGTTTATTTATTGTTATGAATGTGTTCTTTTTTCGTTAAGTACACTCACAGATTGAGTAAATTTCTTTGTTTTCATATATATTTCTTCTTTTGCTTTTTTTTCTTCAATTAATGGAATTTCCACTTTGGCTTATAGAATTTTTTCTGTTGCGATTAGTTAGAACCTGTAAAAACTGTTTAACCATCAAATCTATTAAAAACCAGATTAAGATTTTAAAAACGTTATATTTCATTTTCTTCGTGGTTTTTCTCTTTGTTTTCGTAGCCACGGTAGCCTATTGGTCATGGTCGCGGCCGGCGGTTTTCGGCGAGTTGTAGTTCGTGCCTTGATGTCACAGAAACACCGTCGTGTAGCCGGGGTTGATGCATGTTAAATGCGTTGAGGCTAAAATTCCTCCCATTGGCGTGGTGTGGAGGTTAAGAGAGGGAAGTGTCATCTTTGGTGCCGTTCTTGTCACTTGACCGAGGTTCAAAATTTTGAAGTCCGTCGCCAATAGCCCTCATATAAACTTTCTTTTAACTGGGAGGTCTAGTGGTCAGCTTCTAATATCGGTATTCGGGTTCAGTCCTATATTTTGATACCAAATCTGTGTTTTTATTCGAATTCTGGTTTTATCACTTGTTTCTTAAATGGTCATGGTCCTTCCGTTTCTTATTTAAATCGTTTTAATTTTAAAAATATAAACTTGTATCCCTGAGTATTTGTTGGAGATGCTAATCACTACGTTTTCTCTTCCCATTTTAATCAGGAATTGTCATTTAAAATGTCCTATTGTTGAAGCGAAACCTATTTGGCTGAATCCATGTGTGAAAATCCTTTTACTTGCATTTCAAGCTTAAATCCTGTATTCTAACAGCTCGTGAAATTACCCAACAAATTTCTTAATCATTTCAGCTTTTTAATACATTTCTTAATATATCAATTTTCCTTATTGTGTAGTTATAATTGTATACCTTGTATATATGTACATATTTTTATTTAATACTTCATTTTTGTTCACCAGTATTTTGACGCTTTTGTATTGTGCCATTTAGTCTACTAAACATCTAATTTTTGCATGAAAATTTACTACTGTTAGTTTTTTTTTTTTTTTTAGATTCCTGTCATGTACATTTTCTGCTCTTTAAACACATTGTAAGCTTTATTTACTTTTGATTTTGAAATTATGTAATATCTTACGCTCTTTTGTCGATAAATGCTGAGGATGGAGGTGATTGTCTCCCGGGGGGCCGGTTTGTAGCTCTAAACCCCTTGGGTGAGCTTGGGCAATTTGGGTATTCCTCCAATAACCCTCGTGTTGCTTCTAGTGTGACGTTAATAAAATTAATCAATAAATCTTTGTTTTTCATGCCGTGGTTTGTACTTATTTATGTTTGGAATTTTATCTTCTTGTTATTTTTATTTGTTTAGTATTCGTTCAGGTATATAGATCTCTATCTTGATTGCTTTGTTTTGTAATTTTTTTTCGTTTTATGTTTAGTACTAAGTTTTTGGCAGAAATTTTTTTTATTAGTTTTCTTCATACTTTTTCTATAACCTAAAAAATTGGCTGTACATTTTCTTTGTAACTTCTGAAATTTTCTTTTGTTTTAATTCTTGCCTCTGTACCAATTTTAGTTAATTATTTTGAATTATTTCTTTATGTAGCTGAATTACTATTTCATTCATTGTATAATTGCCTATAAAAAAATTTTTCATCTGGATAGGGTATGTAAATTATTTTTTTTTGTTTCCATTACCAAGCTTTTTGTGAAGTATAGGTATTTTTAAACTCTTTACCTTGATTGTTTCATTTTGTTAAAGAGTGAAATTTTCATTTATGATTCAACATTTTGGATTTTCGAATTAAGGATATAAAGGAACTCTTTCTCGTTTCCCCCTTCAATTAATCCTTGAAGGACTTTAATATAATGTAATTTGAATTGAGAATATCTTCCAATAAATATAGTAAATGAAGTGTAGTGAATACGATTGAGAAATTGCTTTAATATACAGCGAATCAATTTAATAAGATAGTTGTTAGTGGAAAAGAAAGTAAGCGGAAGTCATCAACGAAGAAATTGAATCCTGTTTTCGCGGACAAAGGTAAAAAGATATCGAATCGAAAACAGTGACAATCTGCTTAATGTTAATGAGTTAGATACTCATTTTAAGCGCAACGACTTGAAATCTATTAATCTGCAACAGTTTAGCAATTAATATAATATTAATCTTCTGGAACAGACGCATATAAGATTTTTATCCACAAATGTAGCAATCTAAGCATTGAACTTTGAATATTAATTCAACGGAATGAAATAACTTGGTTGTGCCATCACTGACTTTCTATTTATGGACTATTGATTTATGAATGTTTTAAATATTGATTAATAGTGGCACATCTAAGTGAAGTAGTTATGGTACGTTACAAGGTCTTGCAACATTCAAATTCTTATGTTATTTGTTTGTAGTAAGTTGAAATTTCTGTCTCTTGCTACCAACCTATTTAGTTGTTCTATAATGTGGAATTATATTTCACTGGAGGGGATTGTCATTTTAATTTTCAGTTTGATATCAAACTTTTCGATTTCGGTATGAGTCAATTTTTATACATAATATATTTCATTAGTTACTTTTTCAGATAACAATTTTTTTAAACTCTGTGTTGATTTGAGGAGATTTCCATTTGCATATTTGCATGGCAAATAGAAACGGAGAAGGGATTTAGAATACCTTAAACCTATTTTAATTTCGCCATTCAGTTCCATGCTTGAATTTGTATTTTGACTTCGTTTGGTATTCATTTTACTCATGACTTATTTATTTTCTCTTATTATTTACAGGTTCCTTAGCTTCCTTTTCCAAGTAGTAAAATCTTTTTCTGGTTAATGGTGAAACTAAGACTATAACCGCCAAGTGGCTGAATGTGTGTGTGTATGATACATAACTTTCTTGGAAAAATTACATGAAACTCATAAATATGCAAAAAAAAAAAAAAAAAAAAATTATAACAAACTCACTTTTACCTTTTTTACTGCCAATGAATGCAAAAATAAACAAATATTCATCTGCTATAAGAATTATAAATTATGCAATTTTTGTGGTTTTAGTGGATAACTACTTCTCTGAGGAAACTTATTTGGTCAAACATGCATTTTTCAGAATTTGGACCAGTTAATGAAAATATCTTTTTTGTTAAAGGAATTGGAGTGTTATTGAATTATATGTTAATGCTTTAATTAAAGTAAAATGCTTTGTAATATGCAAGTAAATTTCACAAAGATTGCTACGTAATCGAAATTTTGTTTTTATCCTTCCGTGTAACCAATTAAATAATATGCGCTTTATTATTAGTTAAAATCATAATCCTCACATATTGTTTAATTATGCTTATTAAAAAGTTAATTTTGTATAAATTCTTGTTCAATTATGGATTTTAAATTTTTAGAGCAGTTATTTTCATTTTTTTTATTCATCACATATATCTATGTGAAATTAAGACGTTTCTTTTTCTTTTTAAATTATATGAAAAAAGCGACTTATTCTTAAGTAAAGAATTGTAGAATGTTGAGGTATTCCTCAAAAATTCCTTCCTTAGAAGCTTATTTTTAACAAAATGATTCGATTTTTTTGCTATTTAAAAGTTTAATAAAACAAATTAAATCCTCAATTATACCACCAGGATGCAATTATTATAAGAAATGTCAACTTTCTTAGGTAATCTGTTTTTTTCCCTTCTTTTCACAAATTTTTGAAGGGTTAATCTTGATTTGAGACTTACAATAGGAAATTCTGTTCTTTTGAGTTTAATCTTTATAATTTCCATTTATATAATTTTTTTTTTTTTTTTTTTCCCGCAAGAAATCTTTTTTTTTTGCGAGTAAATAGCGGTAAACAGCTTTCTGAATCATCGACTCGTTGCTGTTTTTGTTCATCGAAAGCAATCGCGGCACCCACTTGGAAAAAACCTTTTTCACTTCACTTCAAAAAACCTTTTTCCTGGTCCGATCGACTTAAAATTTTGACACGTTTCAAGCAAAGGTTCGTACTCTAGAAAGACCTGGTTACTGGTTTACTACGAGCGCCATCTCTGGGTTAGTCTCGGGAGTTATTGATCGATGTGTTATATATATATATTAAAGCAGTTTATCCATTTGCGAGTTTTTTTCTTCCAAATATGTAATTTCTCAAGTATTTTTCATCATGCCAGCAATAAAATTTCAATTTATAAAGTTTGTTGAAATTTTCAAAATTAAGAAATGAAAGTTTTCCGAAATAGAATTTTTAAAAAACATTTCAAAGAACATTACACCAAACACAAAAAAGGGCTTAAGGTATTTACCACAGGAAATAAAATTTTGTAAATAAATGTTCTGTTTATAAATTATATATAATTTGAATAAGCTTTTTATTTGTTATTTTGATACTGTTATAAATGTATTTGAATGAAAGTTGTAATAAATATATTTTCAAAAATGAAAACATACTTAAAATTTTTCCTTTTAGATTTTCTTACGGAAAGCGTGACCGCTGTAGCAGAGTTGTCATGGTCGCGAGCCCATGGTCGGCGTTGTTTCCATCAAGCCATGTGTTTGAGTCCTGATGCCACTATCAACCCGTCATGTAATGGGGCTAATGCGTGCTAAATCTGTTGAGGCCCAATATCTTCGTGTAATAATAATGTGGAGTTTGACGAAACTGTTCGCTAATTAACCGAGGCTCAAAATTACGAAGTCCGTTGCCAACAGTCCTCGTATTGCTTTCAAGTGTGACTTTTATAAGGCAATCTTACGAAAAGTGGTTCCTCGTGAGTAAATTATATATTATTCCCAAACGAAGTGTAAATATTAATTTAGATGCATTATATGGATGAATATGCATTATAAAATTAGATAACTGAATGTGTATCGTAATCTACTCGCATACCTTTCTCAACCATCATCCAGATTTCTTTTCTGATCTACATATTTAAATTTCCTTCTTCTTCCCAACCAAAAAAAAAAAAAAAAAAAAAAAAAATGGGATTACGAAAATTAGATATATATTAAAAATGCAGTGAACGCTTTCATTGAAATACATTTAACTGCGACAGAGAATTGAGTATCAGAATTAGTAATGATTTGCTCGTGAATTTAGTAGTGAGAACCCGGTAGCTTATGCTTAGTAGAAATCGTAACTATATGATTACCTGTACTCGTAGTTGACTGAGAGTGATTAGAGATCCTTTGTGGTATCTGAAGAAGTCAAATTTATGAATCGGACATTCAACTTCTGTGGCTCAACTCTCTAGAACCCTAGTGAGTAAGAGATAACTCTGATTATCCTTTTGAAATAGATTTAAAACGCGTTAAGGATTAACTGACTAAGAGAGGAAGATAGAACGATCCATAATGATTATTGAAGTATATTAATAAAATCATTTGGATTATTATGCCTTCTTCTTTATTTGTTTTGGTAATTTAGCGACTATTTAGTATTGCAGTAATGACTGTTAAAATTAATGAAAGAGAGTTGTCACAAATGATATTTCCTAAAAAAGAAGAGGGGGGAGGGACGCAAAATAGCTCGAATATTTTTTTTTTACCCGAAAAGTTTTTACAAAAGTGCGAAGAGTAAATTTGAAAAGCTGTGCATATTTCATTTTGTAATATACAACGTCTCGCTCTCTTATCGGGAGCGAAATATATAACCGCCACTTTTCTGCAAAATTAATGCAGCGCAAGCTTTCAAAAGAGCGCGCCGACTTAAACTACTGCACTTAGTGACCTCTAGCGGGTCAGAACTCTAACTATAGATAAGACTCACTCAAGAGTAGCTACAAGTTGATATGGAAAAAGTAGAAAACAGTGAAAAAAATCTCTTTCAGATAATTGCACTCTAGCTTTACCCTTTGAATGCATTAAGAAAACTAAGACAGAATACGATACGGCGTTTCAAAGTGAGAACTCTTGAAATGTGAGAAAGCTCAACATAGATATCGCAGCAGACGAGAGCGAAATAATTTACTAATTTTATCTCTCGTCGTAGCTTACACAAATGTAGTTAAGAGATGGAAAGAAAAAAGGATCAGTTCACGCAGTAATGAACCAGATGTGTCTGTGATATTTTAAAATGATTCATTGCATTGCTTTTGGCAGCAGTGGAGAATAAGATATTTGACTGAATCCGACTATACGGTTTTCCTATATTTTATATTTTTAACAACACACATACTACTTTATAAATTAGCATGTCACTTACGATGGTTTCCTTCTCTCAGATGTCCTAAAAGCTCCCGTATTGATGATTCGTGAATTTATTATACAAAAAAAAAAAAAAACTTTAAAACAATTATTTTTATGCTAATGATGAAAAAAATAACATTTCTTACGTCACTTAGAAAGTAGTTTGAGAGCTTACATTTACCACAAATGTTCATAATGTCTACCCAATTCTTGGAAATAAATCTGAACTTTTTTGTGAATATTTTGAGAAAAGCGTTTCAAGATCCTTGGAGGGACTTCTTTTATTATTTTGAGTAATGGCAATTTTCAAATCATCTATTGCTTAGCAACTATTTTCCTAAGTTTTGTTCTTTCTTCATAAGGATATTTTCACAGAAAAAAGTCAGATAATGGCCAGATAATGGATAACGTGATTCTTGGTTCAAAGATGATGGCGCAATATGCCATTCGAGTGAGGAAACCATATGCATGCTTCAAGAATTTTTGGCGATTGACTCATTTCAAAAAACACTTTGGCTCTCTCGTTCTTCTGATCTGAGCAACCCCCGACTTTTCCCAAGGATACATTTAAGGAACAAAGCTTATAAAAACAATCACCAACTAATATAGCATCTAAAATTGCCGTTAATTGAAGAATACAAGAAGTCATTTCGAGCATCTCGAAACGCTTTTCTCAAAATATGCGCTAAATGCTCATGTTTGCCTCCAAGAATAGGAAGAACATTTTGAATACGTGTGATAAACGTAAGTTCAAATTTTTTCCAACGTCACACTTGATGTGTTTTTCTTCATTAAATAAAAATTATTTTTTTATATTTGCTATTTTTGTATACATAATGGATATGACAATCTTCTATACACTCACTGGAGATTTTAGGACACCTGGTATAACTTTGCCTCATAAATTAGGATTAATCCCTCTATTTAATATCATTAATTTTTTAATTTTATTTTAACACATTTATCTCCCACAACTTTGCGTTCTTGGTTGTTATATCAACATCTTTAACTTTATTACTATTTCCCCGAATACATTGAATCCAGATAAGTCATATGTGTAACAAAGAGTTAAAAATAAAAATAAATAATTATTAAAACATTAAAAATCGTGAAGACACTTTAAAATTACACTGAGCGGTTTAGCCAGTTTTGCAGTAGCTGTTTGTATAAATTTTATTCCGTTATTATAGTTTATGGCACATAATTGTGACAAATGTTCATTTTATTTTAAATATATTTGTGACAATTCGCTTTAACCTGAAGATATATTTTAAGTTTCATAATTTCTTTTAACGTTTTCGCACGTAATACGTTTATTTTCAATCTTGAAATGATCTTAATTGCTGCTTTCCATTTTAAATTTAGAAATTGACTATACATGAACATCTTGACCTTGAAGGTTGAGTAACGATTTTGTGTTCAGTGGGTCATGAATTCGAGACACTTTTCCTTCAAAGATTATAATTCAGAATACTCAGCACTGCTACATAATAAATATAACTGAGTCCTAAAACCATGACGTACACTAAGGAAAGCAGGATAGAAAAGAAATAACTCAAGTGTAGATCCTTTTAAGTTGATTTGAATTTAAAATTGGGTGGTAATTTCGCCAGCAATCTATTGTATAATTCTAGAACAAAACGATTTTTAATTTTATACGCCGTGATGAAACCTTCCGTTTGCCATAAAATTTCTGATAGATAATAAATCAAACTATTTTTGAAAGAAATTTAAATTTATTTAAATTTAATATGAAAGCATATTATTTTTATAATAAACTGATATTCTATGGTTGTAATGAATAAACATCAGTTTATTTTTAAAAGGGTTGGAGTGCAGCATTGAAATACCAGTTTTCGTGACACTCCCATTGAAGACGTTATTTTATAAGAATTTGTCTATGAATACTGCTATAAGCTGAACTCGTCCAAAATGTATGAATTTGTATGATCCAGCTATTCCTTATTGTTCATAATCAGGGAGGATAAGTAGCTCGTATTTAATTGATCGTAAATTTGCAGTAGTGAAGTAGAGGGACACAATTACAACGCAAGTGAAAATATTGAAATTTTTTTAATGAATTTATTTAATCATATCTCTTTTTAAAAATTGTAAATAAATAAGTCATTTCCTTATTTTTAACATTTTTATCAGGTATTTTTCAAGTATTTTTAATGCATATCGTTCAAATTAAACGGACAAGTACATGATAAAGAAGGAAAAATTAAAAGACAAAATTACTCGTCAAATATTACTTCGAAATTAAAAATTACTCGTCAATATAAGCAGTAAGGAGGTGTAGCTTGTATTTAACTTTTCATAAATTTGAAGTGACGAAGTAGAGGGACACAGTTACAATGAAGTGTCAGTGTTGAAATTTTTTCAAATGCCTTTAATTAATCATATCTTTTTTTTTTTAAAAAAAATTATAAATAAATAAGTTATTTCTTTATTTTCAATACTTTTATCCAACAAGTTTTAAGAATTTTTGATATATATTGCTCAAATTAAATGGACAAGTATATGATAAAGAAGGAAAAATTAGAAGACGAAATTAATTTGTCAAATATTTCTTCGAAATTAAAAATTATTAGTCTTCTATATAATGTCTGTTACTTATCATTCTGTTCCATGAGAAGTATTAAAAGTTCATTATATTACACAAGTGTATTTTGTGTTGAAATGGTAGAAAATAAAGCTGTGTTTCTAGCCACATTAACAGACATTAAAAATCCAGACACTATCCCTTGTCTAGGATGTTTATGGACTATTTCAAGAGAGAGTGTCTTTCATTAGTAAAGATAAACTAGCTAAAATATTAATAAACTATGTAACAATATTAAATAAAGTACAAAAGAAGTTAGTAACTAGGTTACAGAAATTGGAGATATGAAACTGAAAACTCATTTTTTTGCATTGGGAATTCATTACTTCATAGATGAAAATGCACTCAAGTCTTATGTTAAGTTACATTTTTAACAGATTTAATTCAGTATGCTCGACGCACTTAGTTACAATATACTAGAAAAAATCATGAAAATATTTAAGCACTTATAAATAAATGTTTTCAAAGAAAAAATACTGTTCTAAAAAGGAAAGTGATTCAGGAGGAAACCAGTAAAAAGTGTTTCATACAGTAAAATGTGTAAGCCAGATATAAAAGAAATTTACAATATTTTTTATTGTTTTTGTACATGGATTTTGAAAAATATTTCCGGCTTCAGTACTTGATTTGTCTCTGGATTGGAGTAGATAGGGTAGTCTGGTAGTTAAGATTATGAATTTTGTGGTAGGCAGTGAGAGAGTGAATGTTAAGGTTATTGGCGCAAGAGCCAGATGTGGCTATGCTGCGCCAAACAAGATTTAACTGTGGTCTAGACGGGAAAAATTGAAAAAAAAGAAGACAAAAATTGGTTAATAAGATGAAGGATCGAAAATAGAGAAGGATCGCAAGGCTAACCAGGGTTGCGTCACCCGTGTTTACCAAAGAACAGTTGACCCCATGGGGAAAGAAAAAGACCACTAAGGGGCCTAGGGGTCATGATGCCCATGTTTATTTGTGGTAGGCAATATTCAAGTCATATTACAGGTTCAAGCCCTAAGTCCAGCGAAACCTCATAGTGTGGAATAATGGAAACTGAATGGAAAAGTATTTTGACTACTGTATTTTTTGACTACTGTATTTTTTGACTACTGTATTTTTTGACTACTGTAATACAGTAAAAGTATTCTACTGTATTTTGAATGGAAATAGGTCTCAAAGTCCTATTGTGGTGTGTTATGTAAGTTAGGAGAATAAAAGGTACTATTTAGCTCAGACGTCGTCCCTATCACTTAACTGGGCTCAGTATTACGAGGTCCGTTGCTAATAGATTTAATGTGATTTTATGACTCTCTTCGCTTAAGGTTAAAGGGCAACACATTTTAAGACATAAAAATGTCTGAATTTTCATCTAAATTTGTGACGTGGCTTCACTATGTCTTTCATTAAACTCGTTTTTAAAATTTAGAAATATTCTATAAATATGTAATTTTTTCTCTAATATAAGAAATTTATTTAGTAATCAAGCCTGTTTAAGCTTTGAACACATTTTAAAACGGAAAAATGTTCCAAATATATAATTTTGTGATGTTGTAACACATATATCCATTTATAATACTATGTCTTTCAAATTTAGAAAAATTCCATCAATACAGCACTTTTTTAACATGTAACGAAAATAAACCATTTAGTTTTACAGTATAGGAAACGAAATATGGAACATATTTTATACGAGAAAAAATAGATTGATTCAGACAGAAATTAGTAGCATAACAAAATATGCTGTTTTCTAAACGATATCGAAATTAAAATATATTATTAATGTTAGGGCTATTTTTGCGCACACAGTCTCAAAAATAATTCCGAATTTGGGTCCTATTCTGAAACATTACGTGATGGAGTACTCTATAGATGAACAAAATATCGAAAAACAATTTATTGCTCTATTTTAATAGTAGGACTTTTCTAAATATGTGTACAAAATTTCATAGATTTAGTTCAGTGGTCTCCAAGCTTTTTCAACTAACATGTGTATAAAAAATTTCATCAACCTAGCATAAGAATTCTCAAACTTTTTCAACTCATTGCGCTCTTTTTGAACTAAAGTTTTTCAATGCCACCATACTCTTTGTAAAAACAGAGTTAATCATATGTTGGGTATAAAAATATGAGATTCTGTGGCGGGGTAGGGGAACCGTGGCTCGCTTTTTGGGAACTGATGGTCTAATAACATTATTTAGCGAGTCATTCAAATTTTCTTTATGCGCGTGCTAAATCATTTCATCGACTTTCAAAACGTTAAACTGCTTTTTCTTATTTTTTTTATTATTTTTTTATTTTTTACAATCGTCATTTATTTAAAATTTATTTTTGTAATCAATATATAGTTTTGTACTTTCTATTCTATTCTTTTTCTTTTTTTTTTCCTTACATATGTTTGATAATTTTGTGCATGGAATAGAATTTCGATAAATATTTTTTTAAAATATAAAGAAAATTATATGTAGCCGTTTTCTTACTGTTTTTCATAGCATTAGATAGAAAAAAAAATTATAAAGCAATAAAAATCACTAGTGCAGCTAAATGTATATACTGAATTGAGTTTGGTTTTTATTAAATATTTTATTTGGCATTAGAAGCAACACGAGGGCTATTGGCGACTGACCTTGTAATTTTGAACATCGTTCAAGTGAAGAAGAGGACAACTCTTTTTTCTCTTTCCACCTCACTCTCCTAACTATCACATAATCATAATGCGAGGACTTTGAACCCCGAACAGATTTAACGTGCACCAGTTCCGCTACACGAGGGATGGTTAGTGGCTTTTGAATTCGAATCAAAGACTCGACAGAAAAAAAGCTAACCTTGACTACTCGACCACGACTTGGACACGGTTCCTAACTAAGCCTGAAACCTTAAATTCAAGTATAAAGAAATGAAATATATCTGAAGTCAAACTTTTTTTAGGTAAACTTTTTAAATCATGGGAAAATAATTTTTAATGTATGAAGTTTATATATTTTATTCATAATTTATTAATTATTCCCTTGAGCTTCTCTTCCAACACATGAACTTCATGATTTTAAACTTCTAAAAACCTGAGTTGCCCCCTCCCTCTCCAAACTTCCATGCTAGTGGGAGGACGTGGGGCCTTGAACAGATTTAAAGTGCATCAACCCCACTATTCGGTGGGTCTTTTGTGACATCAAGGCTGGAACCCGCAGCTCGACAAAACCACCGTCCTTAAATCCACGACCATGACCACCAGACTATCGAGGCCACATACTGAATTGGGAGAAATACTTCTAAGAAATTGAGAAAAAAGTGTAGGAAAAAAATTAAAATTTATAAAAGTGGTAAAATTTCAAAACACTGTACTATTTTTTATATATGTAAAATAATAACTTTAAAGAATTGTCTGCTTGAAAACGAAAAAAAAATTCTGAAATTTATTTTTATGTTTGTTCAGAAATGGTGATTATAAACTTTTCTCATAAATATCTAATAAAAAATTTCTCACAGGATACTAAGTACCTTTAATTCATACAAATCCTTAATTGGGTTAGAATTCCTTTTAAATATCTATATGTCAGCAAATTCAAATTTTATAGAAAAGTAAGAAATTAAGAAAAGGTAGAAACTTCTAATTCAAAAATATTCCGACCACAGATTTGCAACTTTTTAGCTTCTTCGCAAGGAGGAATTTTCTGTTACTTGAAAGAAGCTTCTCATCTATATATTTTTTTTCAATATTATACTTAAGTAAGACGAGTGACTTTTTTGTAATGAATAATAAAAACAGAATTTGAAAAAAGCCTTTGGATGAAGGTATATCAGAATAATTGCATTAAATGTGACATTTTTTTGTGAAAAAAAATTCAAGTTCTGATATTTCACAAATTGTTCTGTTATAAAAAAGAAGAAAAATTAATAATTATAACATTTCTTTTTAATTTTTATTGTCTTTTTCTACCAAATATTTTGTTTTAGCTAGCAGTATATGGGAAGGTTTTTTTTTTTTTTTTTTTTTTTTTTTTTTTTTTTTTTTTT
>BMAW01108857.1:157812-199620 GCA_019974015.1 Nephila pilipes | reverse complement strand
TTTTTTATTTAAATAAAAAAGGAATTCAAAAAGAGGACTTTTCCTTAGTCGCTTTTTTTCTCAATAAAATTTAAGCATGTCGTTCAAGTTCACCATAAATTCAAATGAATTGTGAGAAAAAAATAAAAATAGCTGAAAAACACTGCTCTAGGATAACTTAATTGAATATATAAATGCATAATTATTTTAACACCTTTGTGACGATGTGAACCAACGATGGTGTCTGAAGCATATTATTTGTAACAGTCATACACCTTCGGTGATACACAGCTGTTGCCATAAAACCAACCGAGTTTAAGTAAAGGCCTAAGGTAATAGTCAAGTTTAAGTAAATAGTTAAGTAACAGAGAGATAAAAAAATTTAAGTAAAATATGTCGTCACCAATGTGTTAAGAAGAAAAAATCGTTTAAAAGGAATGAGAACAATATTATTGTATTATTTATATTGTTTACTCTGTTGAACTATCTATAATCGGAGGTGTGTAAATAAATGCGGTTAATTACTTGGGTGTGGAACTCGGCTTTTTAAATAATTATCGCTGATTTATTTTATTTGCTTATATTCGTTGGCAAAAGACAATTAGAAAAGAGTATTAATGAGCACAAAAATTTAATTTATTTGAAGGGAGATATCAGCATAATAAATCATAAAAACAACTGCACTTAACTTGCAGGACATGTTACAGTCGTTATCGGTCTCGAGGTTAAAGGAAACAAAATATCAGAATAGCAAAAATTACGCAAATAGCGGGGAAAATCTATATCATTCTGGATATAATTGTTTTTAATTGTCTGACAAGGTTTCGGAATATTACGTTTGTATAAAATACACTCATATTTACTGAATGTTGAGAATAAATACTTTGATTTCCTACTTTAAAATCGTTTTTTAAATCTCTTAACACTCTCCTTATTTTCAGACATCAAATTTATCACTGTGACTATTTTCGGAAAAAAATAGTTAAAGAAATTATTATGTTACGTTTGTTGACGTTTAGGCATTTTAGGAAACAAAGGAGAAGACTTGTGAGAAAAAAACGAATCAAAACTTTCAATGTACAATCCAAAGAATTTTCAAAAGTTATTATTGAAAAAAAAAAATCAAAGTTCAAACAAAACCATCCTTAAGGGAAACAAGACATAATTAGAAATAACATCTACAAATTCGTAACTAAATTATTATTTAACTCATTACTATAACTTATAACACGTCCGTTCTTCATAATTTAACAGTTGAAGATACGTAAGAATAAGATAAAATACTTTACTTACCATTGATGAGTAGAAAATATCACTCTCTCTCTCGAATTCCACTTAACTCCACAATCCTAGATTATGATTTTAATATGAAAACTCAGCTTCTCAAATCACTCGTTCTGATTCCTCTCTCGTCAATCACTCGTTCTCGTTCTGATCAATTCTCTCTAACTGACTTCATAACCTAGTACTGAAACTAAGAGAATACCTTCTATACAAAACACTCTTTACGATATTTCAATCTAATTTACTAATAACTATTAGCTCTCGGTTATCTTCTATCTCCCTTCATTTCCCATTAGTTCTATTTCATTTACATATCACTATCTCTAATTCACTTCACTTCTATCTTCTTCTAATTGAACTAAACACATTTCATTTAGGTTATAAGGAAATTATAATTTGATGCAAAATAGTTTACTGTTAATTCCTGAAGTTAGTGAAGAGAAAATCGTGAATAGCCCGACGTCACAAATTTAATTAAACTGTTATTTAACAGGCTTAAAAATATGGATTAGTGAAATTTTGAGACCACGTAATTTATTTTATTTGGAAATTTCATATCTTATTCGAAAAATTTTGGATTGTCTTCGTAAAGATTCATGCTCTGGGATAGAAGTAATTCTTAGTCATATATATATATATATATATATATATATATATATGTTGTGTATTAAATTTATTATTACGCCTGCATTTTTTATGTCCTTTCTTTTTTATTTATTTTTAATTTTCTCTTTTTTTTTCATTGATTTAACTTTTTCTCTTTTAAAATTAATTTCTTGTATGAATAATGATACTTACCTTTTTATGTTTTGCCATCTTTTTCTAAAGTATATCCAACGTAATGAACACTACTTTTGTACGCCCTGCATTCGTGTGGTATGATGCCAGATGATGTCTTTTTTTTTTTTAAATAAAGTAGTGATTGGGAGTATTCAATTAAATTGTTACAATAATATTGGTCATATAACTAACCTGTAGAAACAAATTTAAGGAAAAGAGTTTCGCGAAAGATTTTCTATTTTTAGCTGCAATTTTGATGGCAGGTTAGGGAATTAAGGTATGAAAGAGTTAACAATTATTTGAAAGAAAGGAAGAATTATCAATTGAAAGTGATTTAAAATTTGGTCCTGAAACTTTTAAAATAATTCTGGTGGAGTTGAAATGTCTATCCAAGATTATAAAGTCTCTAGAAATAACTAGAATCTTATAATCAACCAGATATTTTGATATTAAGTTTTAGTCTGTTTTTAGTAGCTAAAATTAGCTTTAAAATCGTGAAGTTCAAATGATGGAAGAGGAGCTATAGGGGATAATTAATTTTGAATAATTTATAAATTATGAATAAAATACATAAAGTTTATATATTGAATATTATTTTCCAAGCATTTTAAAAGTTTATCTGAAGAAAATTTCGGCTTGAGATATATTTTATTTCTTTCTACTTGAATTTAAAGTTTCAGGTTTAGTTAAGCATCACGGTCTTGTCATAGTCAAGTAATGGCCGCGGTTGTTCAATTGTCATGGTCGCACACTAGCTGTTTGTGGTTTTCATCGAGTCATGGGGTCCAGCCTTGAAACCTCTAAAGGCCCGCCGTGTGCTCGGGCTAATGCATCTATCGAGGCTCAATGTCCTCCCGTTGGCATGATATGGAAGCTTGAAGGGGGGTGCTAGAGCTCAGATGTCGTCCTCGTCACTTAATCGAAGTTCAAAATTACGAGGTCCGTCGCCAATAGCCCTCGTGTGGCTTTTGCGACATTAATAAAACCAATCCAATCCAGTCGAGTAGTCATGGTTAGCTTTGTTTCTGTCTGTTAGAATTCAAATGCTACTAAAGATCCCTCGGGTAGCGGGACTGATGCACGTCAAATCTGTTCGGAGTTCAAAGTCCTCGCGTTGTGATTATGTGGTAGTTAGGAGAGTAAGGTGAAAAGAGAGAAAATAGTCAACTAAGTTGTCTTCTTCCTCACTTGACCGTGTCTCAAAATTATGAGATCTGCCACCATTAGCCTTTGTGTTCTAAATGCGAAGTTAATAATTAGGCAATCAATTATTTAAACACCATATTTTAAATGAATGCGCCAGTCAATAGGAAAAACATTTCTAATATACTGATGAAGTTATTGTATTACACTCATGTAAAAGCATATGGTAATAGCATGCAAATAGAAGTTGTTTGATTACATTTACATGGGAATTTTTTAGATATTTTTTTCGAAAATCTATTCAGAAACACCAGCTGCTAAAAATCAGGAATTAAAATAGGGTTTGATAAATCTTTCTGTAGACCTCATGTTCGCTCCAAATATTTGAAACTACGTGAGGATCCGCCAATTTTTTTTTCTAGTAAAATATCCCTTTTTATGAACAGTAACTGATAAGGTTTAATGTCTTGTTACGATACTTTTTCATCAGGATTAAAACAAACGAAGTTTATAAGTTATTTCCTATTTTATTGTATTTTGTCCACCCAGAAAGCTCGTTCAATATTTTTTTTTTTTTTTTTAAAAAAAAAAAAAAAAAAAAAAAAAAAAAGTTTTCTTTTCTTTAAAATCTATTTATATTACTCGTTTAATTTTTTTCTTATTTTCTACATTAATAAAAAATCAAATTTTATTTTAGTTCTGAGATTGCGATTACCTTTATATGTATAAAATTGCTCAAAATAAAATATAAACTAATTTCGTTTCTGAATATCTTATTGTAAGGCTTCTAAATTTTTACTCTCCACCCCTTTTCATACATAAAATTAAGCTAGTTCTTTTAGTATTTTCAAGCAAATAAGGTATCTTTGCCTACACACAGTTGATCATTATCATTAAATCTCTCCATAACTCATTTTTTATCATACAATTCTAGAAAATTTGTAAGCACGCTATGGTCTTTTTTCAAGAACAGACTAGCACAGAAAAGAATTGTCTAGTTTCGTGACTCTTAGTTTTTGCACTTTATATAATATTCAGAGACCATTTTCGCTTTTGAGTTCCACGTCTTTCCAAGAGTCTAATCCTTCTGTGTGTGTGATATCTGCTTAGATCTAAAACCTTAATAATTTTCAAGAAAGATTATAGACAGCTGTTATTCTTTTGTTATAGTTTATTGTAAGTACGAGATATTCAACGAGATCAGTTGTACTTATAGGTAAAAAAAGTACCGAAATGAAATAAATTGTAGTCAAAATTAAATTTTACTGTGCATAAAAACTTCATATAAGTGAGCAGGAAATAAAATAAGTGTTTTTGGCCCGATAAATTGACTTTATAAAAGTTATCTTTGATTTAATATTATTATTTTTATTAAAATGAACAAATATAGTGTGTACGATGGCTTGTAATGGTTTACAGAGCATTTCAACTTCAACAAACATTTTGGGTTGTTTTATTATATAACTGTATTTGAGAGCTTCACTCTGTGATAAACCATGAATAACGTAAATTAGCATTTCTGTATTAGAAGTATAGTGAATCGGAAATGAGAAGATAGAAGAACTGGAGGAAGAAAATAGATATAGAGGGATTAAAAGAGCTAGAGGTAATTAGCATAATTACCGATAGGAAGAAAGTTGGAGAGATTGAAATCCACTCCATATTGCTGAAAGAAGGTGCTAAGTGTTCATCTTACTCCGACCCTCTCGGAGTTGGATCCAGTTTTGCTGTTATTGAGATAAGTAGAAATTTAAATTATAAATCTTTGCTTAGAACGCAAGTTAGTAGCCACCACATTCGTAATAAGGTTTTGATCCGGATTATTCATTAGTAGAATAAACATACTTTAAAGATTTACTTGACTGATTTTTTACGCATTTACTGTTGTTACTTATTACGTCTCAATGGCTCATTATCTTAGTAGAGAAGGGAAGGGGGCGCCACAGGCTATGAATTTGTAACTATGCTTACCTTGATAAGTAAAAGTTTCTGATGAGAAAAGGCTTAACACATTTAAATATCAAATTCAAACATGTAAAAGAGGGTGCATGAAGTATGTGAAATTGTGAATTATTTTCAGTCCTCTTATTTTTATACACTGAAATTCGGGAAATACTGAGCGATTTTTAAGAAAAATGCCTGAATGCAACTTTTAAGATCACTGTAAAGTGAACAAAAATAGTACCGTTTTATGCTTTATTGTTAATTATTATTCACGATAATAAAGAAAAGCACTTAAACATTGCGTGAATTCATATGATAGATTTTTGTTGTGGAAAAGATGAAAGTGGGATTATTATTACTTGGATCATAATGGAAATTTCACAAATAACATCAAATGTAATTTTAATTTATTTTTAATGAGTATCATTCACTTCCTGAATAATTTTTAAACAACTAGTTCACAAAAATGTATAACCATTTCCAAAAAAGTTTTTAAAAATGTGTAATAAGTTACATAAAATTTTGAAAAATGTATAATAAGTTATAAAACTTTTGAAAAATGTCTAAGAAATTACAACAAGGTTGGAAAAATGTATGAGAAATTACAAGTCTTAAAATATATATACATGTGGCCTATTTTTCAAGATATTTCTAAATTTTGCCGTTATAAACGCATCTAACGGTAACTTTTCAGAAACTACTTCATTTGCAATTTTGACATTTCCCGTGTTCTTTGTTACTAAAAAAGCATTTCTTTATTTAACGTTGGATCGAAAAGCGCAAATCATCCGGGACAAAACTATTTTAATGCTTAATTTTCTTTATTATGCTGCCGAATTTCCCCCTGTTCAGCGGACAGACACAATTGAGCGCCATAAACCTTGAACGTTAGCTATTCGCAGCAGTCAGCAACCCTTAAAAAAAGCTACATTTACAAGCGGGGCACGTAACGCACCTCTACTTCAGTCTTGATGAATAGTTCCACATGCGAGGGTAAAATTATTAATGGCGTTGATTTTACCTCCCATTTTCCTAATTGAGGAGATCGATAAATATACGTATTAATTAACATAAGTATTTCCAGCCGTAATAAAATGCTTGTCACTGAATGGGACAGGACAGTGGCAGTAGGAATCACTCATTTTGCAATTATACGAGTTGATGAGTTATGTGGAGGAAGCCGAGGCTTTGTTTCCAGAATTGATTTTTCCAGATTGTTCTTAATAAAGGGGAGAAAACTTTGTTAGAGGGTGGCTGTTTTAAAATCAGAGCAGGTCGGTTGGGAGTTTTAAGTGATTTCGCTCATTTTGCATTTGTACCAGACAGAGATGTATTAAGAGGAGAGTCTGAACCCAATGATTTTAATGGTTTGTTTTCGTACTAAATAGAGATGTGTGAAGGAAAAAGATTGTTTCCAGGGATTTAAATTATTTATTTTGATTTTTAATACCAGACAGAAATGTATGAAGTTCAGAGTTTATTGTCAGTCATTTATTTATTTGTATTTTTTATCATACATAAATGTTACAGTGTAAATTAGAGATTTTTCTCTGTTGTGAAAGAAGCATTGCTAGAGAGGAAGTTTTAAAATTGAAGAGATTGTCGAGAAGATTAAAGTACTTTCATTTATTTTGCATTTAATTAGCTAAAAAAATGCAAAATGCAAAAGTGTTTTAATGAGTTTGTTAGGTTACAGTTTGGAAGTTTTTTTATGATTTCAGATTTAACCAGTTTTACAATTTTAATCAGTCTGCACTCTTTTTAGAAATGTTTATTATGGAAAATGAAAAGTCTAGGATTTTTTTTAACTGTTCTCATTTGTTTTTATACGAATTTTAAATGGTTGAAAAAGAAAATAAAAAATTAACCTTTAAAGTTCTTTTGAATATTATACTCTATTTCCCTTAACAATGACAATATGTTTTGAACAGTATAAGGGAATGTGGATTTGAAATAAGTGCTTTGTCAACTTAAATAAATGAATTGAGTTTTCTTGGTTTATGAATATCATTTTGAAAAGTTAGATTCAACCCTATTGTCATTTATTTCATATTTGCTTTTTGAGTAAAACCTTGTAATGGGTTTCATATATTTCCCCCCTAACTAAACACTAGGGGTGTATTACTGCGATATCTGATACGAGAACCTCGCCATGTGGAAGAACCTTGATGTATGCAAATTAGCCTTAATATTTAAAAAAAGGGTAGCTTAGAGGAATGAGGAGAGACAGAGAAATCAGAAGGAGTCATAGAAACTCAATAAAGGTTACAGAAACTGTAAGAACGCATTCAGAACGCGTCTACTTGACTTCGATCCTATTATTAAAGGTCTATTGTTTAGTGTTCGCCGGATAAGTAGATTTTATTGTTATTAGTTGAGGACGAGTTAAGTAAACCCCTTCCCATATTTAATTTATTTTTATTAAAAATTTTCAACTGGTATTAATAAACTGGTTAAAGATTTAAGCAGATCTCTATTGAACAGTTATGTCCCTCACTACCAAAAAAGCGAATTTGTCAACTTTCTGAAATTTGATTCATTTCATTTGGTAGAACATAAACAGAAATATGAATCTTACGGGCTTTAACACAAACTTTGAAACAGCTTGTTTGAATTTCTGGAATAGTAATTTATGATGATATAAAAAGAGTATCGGGAAAAAAAAAAAAAAAAAAACTAAATTATGAGAAATTATCAAATACACAAACAAATAAAATCACTCAAATAGTCTACGAAAATTTTTAAAAACCGATGCAAATGAAGGTACGTAAATGGCATACATTACGATCTTAAGTACTATTTGCTTTTAAACAAAAAAATTGCATTTCATATTGAAATACTTTCTTAATTCAAAAAGTTAATCGCATCAAGCGAATCAAATCTCCAAGACTTCTAATCTGAATCTCAAACACTTAATTTATCTCCACCTTCATTTTGCATTGTATCATGTAGATATTAATAAAACCACAAAATGAAAATACATTTAAATAAATATTTGTCTGTGTTGAACAAACAATACTTAACTTATCACCTTAACAAACATTTATATAAAAGATTTTTCATACGAAAATAACCTTTTTCTTATCTTATTAAATATCAACTAATAAACACTTCCAGTTTATTTAATCAGTTAAAACAGAAGAAATATATAGAGAAAAATTCATGGGAAACAACATTTGTTCTGAATGTCTAGTTTTTAAAAATAACGAGAGCTCTCTTGTCAACTGACATTTGATAAAACATCAGAGAGCACGCCAAATATCTTATGAAGCTTGTTATCAATTCATCAAATGCAAAGAAAATATGTAACGCCCATTAAAATGATTTAATTTTAATAAATTAAACGTAGCTCTAAATTATTTTAACCCAAATAAACATAATAATTTTTTTAACATAGAAAGATAATGATTGATCCATTACTTGGAAATTAATAACTTTAATATTTCCTAATAATTTAATTTTATTTACATAAATCACGTCCTCCATTTTCAATTCAACCAACATCATTTAAAATCTCAAAGGTTTTGTTGAAGAGGAAAACATGTTTGCGACTTGTTATGTATGAAAAATCTTCACAGTGCTTCTATTTCATTTAAAGTCCTCCCCCATCCCTTTATAATAACATTAAGAATGATTTTTAAAAATAAATTGTACTTAAAAATCAAATGTTAACAAATAAGCCTATCATGCATAATTTTAGCTTGAATTGTTCTTATTTATCAATATAATAAGCGATACTTTGATACAAAGGAGTATACTTTTGAACCACCATTATTTGCACATCTTGAGTGATACTCTAAAGTTAAGTTCAGTAAAATATTATTTATTTGGTTTACGTTTCCTTTAATGCAATATTTCTCAATCACAAAACTCTGGCATTAACGATAGAATTAAAGATTTGGTTGGGATTTGTAATTTACGAATGTATGAATTTATGGGTGTGTTATTTTTGATAATGCGAAAACAGTAATTTTACATCACAAAACAGTTTTATGAAAGAAGTATTCCTTGATGTGTTGAAATATAAACTTTTTTTGCACCAAAAATGTCTAAATAATATTTGTGGCATTATTTATGCATTGTACAGAGAATTTGTCTTGTTCTATAATGATTATTTATCTCTGTAGACTCATGCTGAAATATAATTAATTTTAAAACATAAAAATGTGTTTTTATACTAGAACTAACAAGGTATCCTGCTTCTGAAATCAATATGATATCGATCACAATTTCTCTAAAATTTTGAGCTGAAATGTATTTAGGAATTTATCCTTTTCAATTGGTCGTGATTTTTCGAAAAGACTATAATTTTTAGTTTGAATTTTAATATAAATAAGAGACATGAAAAGTTTTTTCTAAGTTTTGTTTGTAGTATTTTTTCAAATCAGCATTGTTGTTATCAATTCAAATAACATTAACCTATTTTAATGCCCTATTATTTTACTGAGCCTCAGAATTTTTCGGTGATCATGATATTGGTAAAAGGGAGAGAAATCAATGTCTAAGTTACTTTAATGATGTTAAAGGGAGACTTGTATTATGTTGAAAGATATCACAAGTCTAATGATTAAAAAATAATTTAAATCTCATATTTCTCCTGAGTCTTTTCAAATTTGTATGCATATCATATCTCTCTGTCAAATCCGCCTCACGATTTAATATTAATATGAGTCATCAACATTACTATTTAAATAATGCATTGAGTGTATTCAGAAAAAAATGTTCTGAGACTATAGGCCTTTTCTAAGAAGCTAATTTTTATCGTGGGAAGGGGAGGTTACGAATGTTAAAATAAGTTATTTTCAACGAATTGTGGAAATAAAAATATTACTACTGCTATGCTTCCTCCCCCCCCCTATGTTTTTGATAAGTCGTTGAATTATATATATATGATTAAAGTCTGTTGAATGAGAAAGAATAATCAATTAACAGCGTTTGGTCCTTCTTTGCAACTGAGAGGTAGATCAAAACTATGAATTGTCCGTGAATTAACGTTTCCTAATTCTATTCAGTAACATAAATAAATCATATGAATAGTTCTTTTGATTGTATTCGAATTCACGAAAATGTCAATTGAACTATACTAAAAATAATCTAAAATTCTAACAGTTGCTATGTTAAACAATTTTAAATTACAAATGAATTTCTTCGTTATGTCAAGGCCACGGTAGCCTAGTGGTCATGGTTGCGAACTCGGGGACGGCTTTGTTTCCGTTAAGTAGCGGGTTTGATCCCAGATGTCACTGAAAACACGCAGTGTAGCGTTTGGTAGATTTAACCCTCCAAGGTGTGGAAGTTTGTAAGCCAGCTCAAGTGTCACCCGCTTCAGTTGTCCGATGTTCAAAATAACGAGGTCCGCCTCCAATAGCCCTCGTGTTACTTCAAAGTGTGTCGATAATAAATAATGAATCACAAGAATCAATATGCCAAAATTTATATATGTAATAGAATAACAAATAGAGAGTATAGTGAAACCTAAATAGTTCCATTTTCTTTTCTTTTTTTGGTTTTAATCCGAATACACTTTGCGACCATGTGAGAAGATATTTATTACATTGATTTATTTATTGAAATCAAAATTTGCCGTCGAATTTTGCCTACCATGATTACAATGTGACAAATATAATTTTTATTTTATATAATTTATATGAATATAGAGTATCCTAATTTTGTTACGATTCTGGAAATTGTATTAACTTTACCAAAAACCACATCATCTGTAGAAAAATCTTTCTCAGTATTGAAAATAATAAAATATTGCTTGAGATCTAGCATTAGTCTCAGGAATGATTCACCCCTTTAGCTGTTATATCTATGGAACCCGAATTAACCAAACTCTAAATTATGATAATATAAATGAATTTGCTATAAAAACACGTATGAAGATTTTAAAAAATCAAATATTGTATGCTTGTTATAATAAGTCGCATACTGAATTGCATTTTATAAGTATTTGAAGCAATTATTTTTGCTATTTAAATTTATATTAATGATAGAAATGTTACTTTCATTAAAATAATTAAATTATTTTCCACACACACATATTTTTAATGTACTCCTTACTATACCATTTCTTAAAATCTAGTAAATAGCAAAATGAAATAAAAATTTTCAGTTATTTATATTATAATAACGATATAAATGTTAATTTTATTAAAATGAATAAATTATTTACCATTTTAATGTATTTCTGATTATGCCAATTTTTATGATCTAATGAATTGCAAAATAAAATGAATTTTTAAGTTATTTAAATTATACTTACGATAGAAATGTTAATTTTATCAAAATAATTGAAAATTGAAATGAATTTTTACTTTATTTAAGTTATACTAACAGTAGAAAATATAATTTTACTAAAAATAATAGAAAAACTAAATGAATTTTTACTTCATTCAAATTATACTAATGTATACAAAAATGTTAACTTTTTTAAAATAATTAAATTATTTATCAATTTAATGTTGTTTTTCTATACCAATTTTCACAATTTAATAAAAAAACAAAATGAAATGAATTATTACTTTATTGTTCCAAATTTATTATTAAGGCCCTGTAAGCTAACTTTACATCAGGTACTGCCTTTATTCAGACTGGCCCTATCATCTATAGTAAGATCCCTAGTTTGTATTGTATATTTGTAGTTATTTATGTTTCTAGAGAACTTGTTACTGATTCGTTTGCTGCCCTTTCTTATAAATAAATAGTCGAATATTTCTTAATGATTTATTGTTAAAATACTTTTAGAATTATCGTCTATAAGACATTTTATAATAGAGTTACTTATTCTGTTTCGTTTCAGAATTATTCATGTAAATATTCAGGTACATCTAGGGGTATATGTAAAACAGAGCTACTGATTAGAATAAAATATAACAAATCTGAAATCAAACCCGAATATATGTGGCAGATTTAAATCAAAAGGCAAAATATCTTGAATAATAAAATTCAAAAACTTTCCTTCAAAAATGAGTTTGTTGCTAACACAAAAATAAGCACACACACACACACACACACATATATAAAAATATAAAATTTTCACAATTAATTTTATGAAAGCTTCATATATTTTTATTTTGCACAGAAAAAACTAAATGGTTTTGGATTTTGAAGTTACGCCCGTTCTTAGTGGTTGGTCCTTGGTTGAAAAATCTAAAATCGAAATTTTAAGCTTTTGGGGTTAAGAATTGCAAGGAAGTGGCAATTTGATTAAAAAAAAATCTAGCATAATATATTAGATTTAACAGATAAGCTATCGAATTTATGCTGCAAAATTTAATTATAGAATAAATATAAAAAACGAATGGAATAATCTTACAGTTATATTAAATGCATAATTGCAAGAGATCGAAAGTTTATTTATAAAGAAGTTGAAATATTTTGATAGAGATAATAAAGAAAAAGCATCAACGTTAAATTGCATTGACAAGAAACTTTCAGACTACAAATAACAAAAACAATTATTTATTTTAATTAGTGCATGCTTATCAAGCGACTTTAATTTATTACAACATGTAATACAGAACAAGCGAGATATATGATTATCACACACAAACATACACCAGAATTAAACTCTCAGAAAATCCTAAGGAGTTTATTTGGATTCATTAAGTCTAATTATTAATTAATTAAGATTAATTATTAGCTACTTTTGATTAACTAACTAATTAATATTAATATTTCATGGCTGAAGAAGGAAATCTTGAAAAATAAATCAATCTGTTTTATAATAAAATAATTTAACCCGTTTTCAATACATTATTTGCGATTACGCTATGTCAAGAACCTAAATCCAACAATACCACAACCTAATATACATCAAACTTCAAACTTGCCATTACAGTTCTTAAAAATATTCAAACTCATTGTATTATGGAAACTGTAATTATAAAATTAACAATTAATAGAATAGATAACAAAAATAATTTTCTAATAAATAATAAAACATTAGACTGAAATAATTAATTCAAAATTTCTGAAAGCAAGAGCACGCAATATCTGTTAAAAAGTCAATTTCTTCTATACGAAATGTTTAGCACAATATGTGGCGCAATATCATCACATGATATCACCAGTTTGGGTCAGCATTTATTGACCAAACTAAATTACAGAAAAGATGATAGGTTTCAAAAATTTAAGGACTCATGCATTTGTTTATCTCAAGGGCAACCAGAATACTCTAAATACAGGGGAGAGGTGTTTGGTAAAGTGTTATTACTATTGAGAAACAGTTTAGAAATGTCTACATAAAATTTATTATACATATTAACTGAGCCTTGTGTGCATAATGTTGAAAATTAAAGATATTGATATTGATTTTTTTTTTTTTTTTTTTGGTTTCAGGAAGTCGTAGATTGAAGTAATCTGCAGAATTATAAAGTTGGAGTTGTTTTTTATCCAAGAATGTCATAATAGTTTTAATTATTACTAAAATAATAGAAATAGAAACTTAATTTCTGTTTATTATTCTTATATATAGGACATATCTACATAGTCACCATCCAGAGTTATGCATTTCTCCCAACGTTTCGTGACCTTTCGAAGACTGGCATAAAAGGACGTAGCAGATTGAACTCTATCTTCTCCATTTGCCGAGTTACTTTAATCTGAGGCTTCCTGAAACCAAAACAAATCAACATCAATAGTTGTAATTAACAACATAATGTTCATAAGGATAAATCAATATACAGAACAAATTTCAGCCCGATATCTCGGTTATTTCTAAGTAATAAATCAAACTTTACTATACGTCCTCGTACACTAATTGGAAGATATTGGTGGGGGGGGGATTAATATTACTTTATAATCAAAGTATAAATCAAATGAATAAAGTTTAATTTACACACTATCTTATAACACACACACACACACATATATATATATGCAGTAGTACCTCTTGTAAGAGACACCTCTATTTAAGGGACAAAATATCTGGTCTGGTGGGTGTCCCTTATTGGAAAGTATTACTGTGTATATGTATATATATATATATATATATATATGAAAAAAAGGATTTCTAGATCGGTCAACGGTCTATGTAACTTAAATATATGGTGAAATTGCTGTTAAAATACATTGTTGTTCCCGAAGAGTGGAAAATCTCCTCTCAAATAAGTCTTAAAAACAATTAATTAATATTATTTGGTATACTTTGAAAGTTTGCGATTTAAAACTGAATGTTACAGGAAACAGTTAAATTCCACAGCTTGTGTTTTTCAACTTGTACAAAGACTCTCGTGTAAAAGTAGATTTAGGAAGTTAAGGTTTTTAATTTTCGTAAGATTATGTCTAAACTTTTTTTTTTTCATTCATAACTATATAGTCAAAACAACTATTTTATCTAATAATTGCCCCTACATACGAAAAATAGCCTACCATTTTA
The DNA here is from genome assembly GCA_019974015.1 of Nephila pilipes. Lineage (NCBI taxonomy): Eukaryota > Metazoa > Arthropoda > Arachnida > Araneae > Nephilidae > Nephila > Nephila pilipes. The sequence continues at coordinate 185,108 of BMAW01108857.1, read as the reverse complement.
TATATAATTCTGTTAATAAATAATATAATTTGTGGGCTATTTAAATATATAAATACCGCTTCTTTACTTACTATTATATACAATGTTCTACAAGTAATACGAAACAGCCTACCATTAACCAAAATGCTCTCCATGAAAATGAAAAAAATTTCATTTAGTTCTGAAAAAGAAAAGAATTAGAGTACGGTAAGTATCACGAATTAAATAAAAAGAGACGATGATCGAAAATCAGCTCCAAATAACCCAACTGACCCAACCATTTAAATACCCCACGTAATAAAGACCGACATTGTCCCAAATAAACAAATTACGTGACGGATACTTAAGTGCTGCCATATTAGGAAGATCCTCCCGATTTCGAACTGCAATGAAACCCTTCATTTCCTCGTTAGCTCCACTGATGTTCGTGCACAGAAGCAATTACTCTAAATTGCTCTGAACACTAACTCCTTCAAAGAACTGAAGTTGCAAGTTTAGTTTCCAAACCCTTTAAATCGATTGAGAAAAGGAAAAAAAAAGGCGGAGAGGGGGACCCGAAAGAGTCTCGCGAAGTTAAACAGATACGTGATCGGAGGGGCGCCTTTTTAAATCCCTGTGATTTTCGTAAATCGGGTTCCGCCCTTTTTCTCCTCCTCCTCTGCCTCCATGGAGCACCTGCCTCTGCATCATCCGCATCACTTCGCCTCCCGCGCATGCGTAGTCCTTACATCAATGCGGTGGAGACACGGATGCTGCCTTAACAGCCACTTGATCGAATTTTGTACTCCAAGTAGAATAAAAATTCGACGTTGTATGGGAGAGAAAACGTTCTTTTCCCACGTATAATAGGAAAAGTATTGAACGCGCACTCAGAATACGGGAAATGTAAGATAATGGGAAAGAAAAATAGGCATTAAAGTCCGTAAGTCCATTGTTCAGATCTCTGATATGGTATATGTAATACATAAAAGCCTAGTTCATTTCTCAGTCTTAGAAAAAGAATTACTGAATGAAGATACAAGTCTTAGGGTGCGACTTAAAGTATTGGATTCTGAGGTAAAAGGACATATATAATAAACTTTTAGGGACAAACTGTGGTCTATGTTTTAGGTATTTTACATGCCCGATCTCCCTTTTAACCAATTTGATGCAATGTATGAAATTGATGGGAAGTTGACCCAAAAATTATGTATAATTTTTCAATTACATATCTTCTATCTGCAGTTGATTTCGAACCGATGCGAATGTAAGTACAGGAAATGAGAATAAATACAATTCCTAGTGGAATGTTAACACAATCCATTTGGTTTCAAAAGTGATGAATTCACTCCATTTAAGGATTCCGAGAGGAATTTAATGCTTTAAATTCTGAATGAAAAGGGGATATATATTCAGCTTCAGTTCAGTAACTCTTGAGTATAGAATGCAACGTATGAAACGACATGTGAGTTAAATATTGCACATTTTATATATACATGGGGAAATAGAGATTTGAGAAGGGAAGTACTTTTGAGAGAAAGGCTGCATAGTCCTCATTTTCTTAAAAAAGTAGTCTATACGCAAAAAAAAGTTTAATAGATATCAATTAGTGAAATATTTTAAAGTATTTCATTCCATTACGAAAGTAAATAATGATGAGATGATATCTCACAAAATAAAACAATTATTTCCAAATTTTGTTGCTTTCTTGTTTCGATTGCTCTTTTACAACAATTAGTAAGAGACCAAAAAAATACTTTAATGTAATCATAATCTCAAGTAGTAATACGACCCTTTCAAACTTTTTACTCTGTAATGCTAAAACTAGCAATAAAGTAAATTTTGAAAAAAAAAAAAAAAAAAACTACCTAAAAATAATATTAGTTCACATTTGCAACTTAAGGAATATTAAGGAATATAGCATTCAGATTTGATCTACCGCCTCTGCTCTTAAGGATACCAGGACATCTGCGGAATTCTGGAACATTAAATTTAAGGCTCCTTGTTTTTGTGATGTATATCTTTGTAAATTATTAGTAGAGCTTTGCCATTTATTATTTGTCTGCCTAATAATAATATTTCAATCTTTCTATCGAACCATGAAAGTAATTTTTTCGTCATAAAGATTTTTTTTCAATCTCATTTGAATATGGGTAGGTTTTGCGAGATATATTTGCATTTAGGTACCATTTTTAAAAGTAATATTCCATAAATATACAAAATAGTTTACTCTACATTTAGAAAACTAGACGCAAAATATAGTGAACCTATTTTTTGATATTACTGTTTTCTTTCTTTGAAAAAATCATTGAACTTGTAATTTTGGAAATTTAATGTTTTTCCCTTTTTCATATACAGAATTATTTCTTAAAAATTAGGTATTGTTTAGAGAAAAAATATTTTAGTTCTACTATATGTGCAAAAGTACCTTATATAGAAGCATAAAAAATATGCTACCATATTGTGTAGTAGTTTTCTTTAAAAGGTACCTAAATGCAAATATATCTCGCAAAACATGTCCATATTCAATGAGAGTGTCCATATTCAATGAAAAAATTTAGGACGAAAAAATTACTTTTATAGTTCGATAGAGAGATTGAAAAATCATTATTGGGCACACAAAACAACTAAGCTCTGCTAATTATTTGCAAAGATATATATCACAAAAACAAGGAGTCTTAGATTTAATATTCCGGAATTCCGCAGATATCTTGGCACCTTTAAATAGTTTGAGAACAATGATCGATTCTTATATGAGTATAAGTACATGTTACATACGTGAAACAAAGTGGATAGAAATTATTTGAAAACTGTGATGGATATAAATATCTCAGAGTTTTTTAATTCCAAAGATTACACCGATGAAAGCGTTTTTAACTTTAATTAAATTATAAAAAGGTAAAAAATTTCGACAGAACACCAAAAACAAAAACAGCATTATAAGCGACTTATTATTTTGGTAAAAAAGTTCGTTATCAATGTTTAAATACACATTATTACGGTGATTGAAACGTATTTGACAAGGAGTTTAGTTTTTATTAACGTCGCACTAGAAGCAACACGAGGGCTATTGGTGACGGACCTCGTAATTTTGAACCACAGTCAAGTGACGAGGACGACACCTGAACTGGCATCCCCTCTCCTAACATACACACCACTCCAACGGGAGGACTTTGGGCCCCGAACAGATTTAACGGGCATCAGCCCCGGCTACATGGCGGGGGATGAATAGGTTGATTCATTTATCTATTGATTATTAACATCGTGCTTAGAAGTAACATTAGAGCAATTGAAATGTATCTCGTAAATTTGAGCCTCGGTGAAGTAACGAAAATGATATCTGAACTGGCACCTCCCCTTCCCAACTACCTCATCGCGCCTGCGTAAGGACTTGGAGTCTTAACAGATTTATAATGCATCAGCCCTGCTATATGGCAGGTCTTTGGTGACATCAGGACTCGAACCCATGACTCGACGGAAACAACGACGGCCGTGAGTTCGCCATAGGCTTTCGCGGCCACACTCTAATATGAATTTTAAAAAATATCTTTGATTGGATAGATAAACGATAAATAAACAAAAAACTCTCCCATTTTCAATTTTTAAAAAAATTCTAACAATACATGAAGGAGAACGAATTCTACATAAATTCTATTATTTATTATTTATTTGCATCAATTGTTACTTTGTTTATTATTATGACCAATAGGTCATAATATAAACCGTATGACTGATCAATTGTTTAATCACACGAATTTTGAGAGTCATTGAGGCTTAAAGATTTTATGAAGAATGCAGTAATAAAATACGGTGTTTCTATGAAGGATTTTCATTTTTAGCGTAGAAAACTTTTAAGTGCTTGCGTGACTCTGCTGAAAATTTAATTAGCTCTGAAAGTTAAATCCAAAGCTTAGACCATTAATTACAGACAACAGTCATTCATCACTATTTCTGTTGATAGTAAGCTTGTAATGAATATTTCTGAAATGAGGTTTTAAAATTCTCTTTACATTAACCCTGTTTTAGACCTCAGTGGATAATAATCACACCAGAAGACACAAAAAAATTATAACGAGAAAAGTGTAATCTATAAGCGTGATGATAACGGGGACAAGATACCCAGTGAGTAATTTTTTTATTTGATATTTACAAGAAAAAATTTTATTCACCATATTTGAACACACATAAAATAAATATAATTAATAAGTAAAACGCATAAGTAATTTTTATTAAATATTTATAAGAAAAAAATTATTCACCATATTTGAACATGCATAAAATAAGTGCAATTAATAAGTAAAATACATAATTGAGTTTAAAAAAAAACGATTATTTACTATTTTACTTTCCTCTCCCGCCCGCCGAAAAAAAAAATATTATATTTTATTAAAATTCCTACTAACTCTAAAAGTCTTAATATTTTTTAAAAAAATTCCTATAAATTTTTAGATGTATCCCTAACAATTATATGCATGGTTTTGATTGTACTACTGTTATTTGTAGTTTTACATTTTTTTTTCCTGTTCAACACTACAAAATTCAGTAAGAAACAAACAGTTGTATTTGATTTTACGGATTTAAAAAAAATAACTCAATTGAAACCTTATTCCATGCGCAGAATTATCAAACATGTTATACAAAACAACCAGGAAAAAAATCGAAAATTTTATAATATTTACAACAACAACAACAAAAATCGTTTGCATTTTAGTAACAGCGAGCCACCATGAAAAGTGAAACAAATTGAGAAAAAGCAGCTTAAAGATTCGAATGTCAATGAAATGATTTGGAACACTACTAGAGAAAATTTAAATAGCTACCTAAATAATGTAGCTCCTCCTATGTAATTTCTTTCATACATTAAAAAAGTCATACAACTTAAACACGGTAATAATTTTTTCCTCGATATTTTGATAATTTTTAGTATACTGTGTCTCTTATGTGGACACGAAATATACCCCCCCCCCTTTTTTTTTTTTTTTTTTATCTTCTCGAAAATCAACACAAATATTTTTAATATGGTCTCATACCATTTGTGAAACATTTTTTAATAAACATTAATAACTTTTAGGTTTTTAAAAAATATTCATGTATATTTGAGTCGCTCCGTTTGATTTAAAATTTATAAGAATAATTTTTATTATAAAATTGCTAATCATATATTGAAATAAAAAAAATGAAAAGAATTTGACTTCTAAATTTTTGAATTGCATTGGTAATATAATTTTTAAACATATTAAAAAAATATTGCATTGGCTAATAAATTTTAAATGTATTTTCGATTCAAAAACTTGTGGCGAAAGCCCGTTATTTGGATCTTGTGCCATAATTTAATTTAATGTACTAAGGTTTAAGAGACAGAAAAACAATTTAAAAAAGCTCGAGACTAAATACGCGAAGTTATTTATTATCAATGCCTAATAATCTAAAGGCTCTCTCCGACTTTTCGCCCAAGCTAACATTTCTAATTATTACTGAAAATGTATTCTCTTACCAAGACCTCTTTGCTCTTATCGTCTGAACAATCTTTAATAGTAACTACATACAATCCTTAGGATCATCAAAATACTTTGGTTAAAACGTTACCGCAATCAAAGCGAAGTCATGAAAAGTATAAAAAAAATGAACCGCGATTCAGTAATGAAAAATTTAATGAAGGAAAATTAATATATATATATATATATATATATATATATATATATATATATATATACATATATATATATTTATAGGGAATATTGGGAATGGAAAATGCGAATTATAACGCCTTTCACATCCCAAAATTAATCGCCATAACTTTTCCAGCCTATTAGATCGTCTTTGCTTTCTTTGCAGCAGATTCATCGGTAGCAACACATTATTTTATTGTTGTTTGCTTACTTCTAAACAATGATGAGTCCAGGTCTCATCGGTGGGGATTGTTCGACGTAAAATGACTATGAAAGCTAGTCGCGACAGCAATCAAATTTTGATTTGGCTGCCATCTGCTGTCTAATCAAAACCAACCTATGAATCAGTGTCAGTTTTGTTATGACGTCCTTTCTTTTTATTCTTAATTAACGTCACACATATAAGAAATACTAGAACAATCGACAAACAGAACTTGCAATTTTAAATCGGTCAATTGACGAAGACGACTGTTGAGTCTGAACTCCACTATCCAAACTTCCACACCAATCCATTGTGAGAACCTGTAGTCTTAACAAATTTAACATTCAGAGGTCCTTCTGCACGGCTGGTGGTTAGTGGAATCAGAGCTTCAACTGTCGACTCCACAGACCGCGGCTTTTTAACAGATGATATCCTGCAACGGTAACACCATCATGCCTTAACGATGAGATCTATCTCCAAAAGCAGATACTTTTTGAACCCTCTCCGTATAGTATTTTTTTTTTAAATCAAAAAACTTATTTTGTAAACTGGCATTTTTATTTCTCGTGTCCCCTAAATATTTAAATGTATTTTAATGTATTTTTATAGTCATATTTCAAAAGTTTTTTGATTGCTTAAAAAGAGACCAAAGAACAGGTGTATAAACACCTTGAGAATTTATTTGTTTTTATTCTGATCAATGAAAAAATATCTAAAAGCTAATTTTATTACATTTACTGACTATAAGCAATAATCAAATTCATTCAAATTAAATACAACTCATTTAATTTTCATAATTTTTTTTGTTTGATGTAATTTTTAAGAAAAAAATTATAATTTTTTAGAATAAAAACTAATGTGTTAAGGGGTAACTCTGTTTTCAGTCCTGAAAATCTTGTAATAATTTCTTTTTATCTAAATTTTCAATACATTATGCTACAATAAGCTGAAACTTTATTCTCTCTAGTCTTATATTATTATAATTAGAAGAGTCAAGTACGTAAGGCTACTAAAATTCGGATCATTTGAGTGTTCCATAGTACGAATTAATTATTAATTTCCTAAAAATGATTAAATCAAATCAAAAATGTACTCACTTAATTATAACTATGAAATCACTATCTTTTAATGAGTTTGGTCTTCGAATATCTTCTTAAAATGGCATAAATTAGAACAATACTTTTTTCTAGAAGCATGAAGGAATGTTTGATTAATAAAAAGGTGTTTTGATATTCCATTTATTTTTTAAATATAATTACATATACTTCATTTAATTTCAAAATAAGTAAAAAAAAGTACTGAATTACATTTTTTGACACTGTACTGGCATTGGGAACAACAACAATAAAATAAAATCTTTCCCCTCAGTTTAGTCATGACGCAGTAGATACAGTTTTACTCCAATAATTATATATTAGAACGCCCAAAATGTTAACGAGGCAATAAAAAGTTAAAGTGGTGTGATTTATAAGGTTATTTATAATTCAGAGTGAAGCGTTTTAAAAGTTTACAACTCATACATTACTTTTGGGATGTTATATTTTCGTGCGTTGAAATGAAGGAGAACACGTGAGAGAAAAACCAACACATTAGCTTAATTTACATACTCATGCGGGAAAAACCCTTCCTTGTCACTCTTTTTTCAAGTAACCGAAAAACGATCTGACATTTCCATTTATAAATACACTCGGATTTGACTAAAAAAAATGGAGTTAAAAGAGTTAGAGTCAAGAATTTTTTCGCTTCCCCCAACCACGTAAAGAAATAATGAATAATTATGCAGTGAGATTTATGAAGAGAAAATGTTTCCTGATACAACAATAAGTGCCATGTAAAATTATTCAAAAAAATAAAACTTTATTATTAGGGTGGTTCAAAAAGTACCCGAGTTAGGAATGGGAAATAGGGTATTAGAAATAATGAATACGGTAACTCAATGTAGTATTGTCCATGGACCGTTTTCCCTTTTTATAAGACCATAGATACAAGGCCTTTCGCATCCCAAAAACTCATCGCCATAACTGTTTCGGCCCATAATACCTTCTTTGAGCAGATATACCGAAATCAACTCATTGCTTTGATTGTTGCTTGGTTACCGGTGTATAAGAATGAATCCAGTTCGCACCTATGATGATGATTCGACGCGAAAGCTATCGAATTCTGATTTGCAGCAAAAGGCAACTAAATCAAAATTGACTAATGAATCATGGCTCAAATTTGTTTAGCGCCGTGTAACAGATGGCAGCTCTGAACGGTAACAGTTGTAGTAATAACTCCCTTTGTTGTCAAAAACAGATTCTTTTCTAATCACTCTTGTATAATTACTACTAGATCCAATTTAAGAAGATAAGACATATTTTTCTATACAAAAACAAATCCGTAAATAAGATCATCATTAAATTTAATTACTTCTATATTAATGATTTTGAGATTAACGGTGGGTGATATTTGATACAAAATTCAATCTGGACCCTCAAGCTTAAGGTTGAAAATTTCGTCTTGTTAGTTCTAACAGACTCTTGCAGAAATTAAGACATGCTACAGAAAAATTCGATGTATACTTTTAAAATATATAGAAATATTTAAAATATATGCTCTAAACGTATGACTTGAAGTAGTTAAAGAAATATTGAACATTTTGATCACATGCAGTAAAAATGTAAAAGTATCTGATTGACTGATTATCTGTTATTAACAACAGGGGAGAGCTTGGAGCACCAACAGGATTTAACGTACCCCTCCCCCATTACTTTCTTTAGTGGTATCCGGACAATGTAAAGATATTACGAACGGAATGCAATCTTCAGTATTTGTTGGGATAATTGAGAGCTCAAAGCAGCTCTCTTAAAATTTTGACATTTTACCATCTTGAGTATGAATACTTGGTACGATTTTTCGCCTGTATATATATATGCAAAGTAATGTATGTGAATACCTTTTTTTTTTTAATTTTATCTCCTTATATGTAAATCGTATACCTTTTACGCACACATTTCTGTTCATATATGAAGCTGAAAATATTGTTTTAGTAAAGATGGAAACGTAATCCTTCTAGAAAATTCTAAGAGAACAAGAACATGGAGATTCATGAATATTTGAACGATGATATTGAATGTCAACTTTACTGTTGAAGATTCTGCACTTAAGAAGCAGGTATTACAGAGCTGAAGCTTCTACATGAGATGAAAAGTAGTATCCCTTGCATATGGGCCAAATTCCAAGACATAGATTCCTTTAAATTGAAGAACATCAGGTACCAAAAGAGGAAAGAAAGAAAAAAATGTGGGCCTACTTTTTATTACAGAATTAAATTAATATAATTAACTAAATTAAATTAATTTTTTTGAACAAAAGAAAGCTTAGCTCTATACCTTTTCAATTTTTCAAATTTTGCAAAATGCTTGGATTTGGAAATAAAATTTTTCATTGCGTAATGCATCTTTGAAATATTAATATATATGTGTGCTAATACGTTATTACAACGCGAATCAATATTAAAAATATTAATATACTTATTCATTCCATGTAGTTGCAACCTTTCAAAAATGTGATTTTTGGTTAAATTATTAATTTCTGTGCGCAAAGCAGCAACTTATAATTCACTTATTGAAATAAAACATCTATGAATACAATTTTTTTCCTTATCTATGTAAAAAATATGTCCTAAAAGTAATGTTTGAGAAATAAAACAAAATGTAATTACATTTTTCAAAAACCGTTCTGAAAGTCCATTGACTATAAAAAAAAAAAAAAAAAAGAGATCTTGTTCAATAAATATTCTAAATTCTAACAAGTAACAAGCAACGAATTACATTTTTACATTGTATAGTTCTTTAATATATATATTTAGAAATAGCAATATATCCAAGCAAGTTTTTTAATGTGAATACCATTGACAGGAACGATGTGAAAACTCAGAATGTTAATAATGTGTCGGAAAAATATCCAAACTCTAAAATTAATTTACAAAAAGCAATTAATTATATTTTTTATCCTCTAGAAATTAAATAAGGTTTTTTACAAAATATTTTTAGCCTTCGAAAACATTATCAGCAAATTTGGTAATTTAAAACCAAAGATGTTTTGTGAATTTTAAATTTTAATTAAAAATTATGGAGAAATTTCGTTTACGTGAATTTCTCCCATCAAAATCATATTGATCATAGATTTATATACTTCATAATGACATCATAAAGTTAAGATGAAAAAATTTTCAAATAGTGACGTTAAGCAGTTAAAGTTAAGATTCATTTGTTTTTGTACGATATGCTCATTTTTTTCACGCAGCTTACTCAAAAAGAAGGAAATATCGAATGCTAAAAGAAATAAATCGTTTGCGATATTTGAGTTCAAGAAACTTCATACGTGGATTAGAAAAGATCATATCACTGAAACTAAGGAACTGTTTTGAAAAATGATAGATTGTCACATCGAAAATTTACATTCGAGGCCATAACTGCAGAAAAACGAAAATGACTTTGAACGATTGAAGATAAACAAGACTGCCTGAACATAAAGGATGGCTAAATCAAGTTCCCAGTTTTCCGCGCTAGCATCCATTATTTCTGAAACAAAAGACAATCTGACTGGCAAAAAATACCCCTGTCGGCTTTTCTGATCAAAGATATCTTTTAAGTTTCCTGCATCGGAAACTTGATTTTTCTCTCCATGAATCATTGTTGAAAAGTTAAACATGTTCTATGATTTACTACAGATATTTCACGAAATCATGAATGTGCTTATTTTTTATAAATAGAAATATTTGTTAAAATGCATTAGATATATTCTTCGGAATAATTATAGGTAATTTAATTTTAATTACTCTAATTATTTGGGGGGGGATGTATTGCACTAATTCAATACTTTTTATTGAAATTTTAGAATTTGTGCTATATTGTACATAAGAAAACTTACTTTTCCATTTCTTTATTCATCAATTGGTATAAAGGATACAATATACATTAAAGAATACTCGAATCTTTAAAATTTTTTCAAATTTCTTAAAATCTTTTTTACGGCTTTTCTTGTTACCAATATATATGGACTCACTAATATATCCTCTTGTAGATTTAATGAACACTTCTTTGGGAAGCTATAATTTAAATTAATGCATTAGTGTTTTTGATCTTTTTTCGGAATGATACCAAAAAACTTTTTTAAAATATCAATTGAGTTGATATTGCTTAAAAATAGTCAATTTACGATATCAAATTTTAATGACACACAAATTTTGCTAATATTATCAGTATTACAAAGTAGTATCACGACCATAGTATAAAAGGATTTTTTAAAATGGTCTTGATTCCAATATATAATCGATTTTTCCCTTTCAATTTCCTTAAATACATTCTTAATTTGTTAGGACATTTTCTTAAGAGTTTATGTTAAATTTAATCTAAGCAAGTGAAACAATGCATATCGTACGCAGAATTACATCAACGCCCTTATCTGTCGGTCACCGTTTATCTATTCAGTTAAGTTAATCTCAGTAAATTCAACTAAGTTAAAGTTTAATTACACAAATAAATTGACAAATCATTACTCGTATCAGTTTAATGTTATTTCTTAAATCATTAATACACACACATTCTCTCTGCCTGCCTCCCCTTAAAGGTTTGTAATTTAGTCTATCGTCAATATTAAAGGTCAACCTTTTCAACGTACTCGGGTCCGAGTGAGTTAATATGTGACGACTAGGGATTCGAGCGATATCTTTAACTCTTACTCACTACGAGAGATCCTCGATTCTTGTTTGATGACAATCTATTTTGATTCACACACGTCAACTGCGTTTTCATACTATGAATCACTACTAATTTCACTACCAAATCATTACCAACTCTACCATTCAATGCTCCATCGCTGGTAATTTGCGTGGTATATTTATTTCCTTAAATCTTTTCATTGCATTTCTAATGTTAATCAATCTTGCTTAATAACGTTTCATTTGGTTCGTAAGCAGTTAAAATTTAATTCAATTCAAATTACAAAAAGTCCCCAAGGTTAACGAAAAGAAAACGGCGAATAGGTGAACGTCACAACATGCATGTGTTATTTTTTAAAAATTCATTATTTCATAAAAACCTTGGAATGAAACTTGAAGGCAAAATTAGTGACACCGAATAAATGGTGATCTTATTTAGGGAAGAATAACAGTATTGTAAAAGTTGTGATATTTCACAATGATAATTTTACAATATCACATTAATCAGTAAACATTGCAATAATGAACTTAAAAATAACGATTTTTAATTGCTTAAAAAGTAATAATTTAAATATAAAAACATTTTTAACTGTCTAACTTTTTTAAAGTGTTCAGATTTGCATTTCATTTCAATATAATTTTCCTCAAATATTTATTATGTATCATTTTATGCTTGCAAATTAATACTTGCATCGAGAAAAATAATTTGTAGGCAAAACAATTTGGTATAAACTTTTGAGCATTTTTACATCCGAAGTTTTTAATTTCTATTTTTTAAATCCGAAAAGATTCTTATGACTCGAAATAACTAAGAGTACAATCAATAAAAAACATATTGAGGAATTAGATATAACACTGATAATAATAAGAAAGAATCTATTAAAGAATTCTTCCAAGAAAATATGACAAAAGAATAGAAAGAAGGCATCGTAAAGAATTAGAATTTCGTGAAAAAGTAACGAATAAAGCTTTTGAATCCATAAAATAATTTTTCATTTTTCCATCATTTTTCTAAAGAAAAGTGCCCTGGTATAATAAATCAGTTAGGACAAAGTTTGATATACATATTAGGAAAATAGAAAGTAGAAACAAGCTTGAGATTTTTAAAATTATATTCCATTTATGTGTTCATCGATGTTATATACTTTATTTTAATAAAATAAACAAGTTTTAAATTAATTGAGAAAAATTTATTTAAAAATTCCCTCTCTCTCAAAAGTTTTTATATAATTTAATTCTTTTATCTCATATATTTCTATCAATAGTTCATACTTTAATTTCCATTTTGCGTATTTTTTCTTATCGAATTTCATACGCGTAGCAATAGAATTAGCTAAATTGAGACTCTTGCTCTTGTGTGTGTGTGTGTGTGGTGGGTGTATTTGGTTTCAGCAAATACATTTTCACTACATTTCTGTATAATATTTTAAATCTAGTAATCTATTTAATATTTTATTTTAATTTTAGTTCATAAATTCTAAGGAATTATTACTTGATAATCAACTAATGGCACTGAATAATAAATAAGAATGCTTTTTTTTTTATTTATGTAACCTTTTTCCGATATGATTTAATTTTTTAATGCGCATAATTTGATTTGACGTCAAATCCTCTGCTTCACTTCAAATATTGAAAATGCATCTTACGAAGTGCTTGATTCAGTATATTCTCACCTTTTTTGCTGAAGCTGGTGAGAAAGAAAACTGAAAAAAATCAATAAAGCAAAAAACGCAAGGAGAAAGCAATGAGAAGACAACAAATACAGCTTTTCTTTTCTTTAGAAGTAACTCAGACCAAAATCTTCGATCGTCTTCTTCAGCTCTAAGCCTCGGAGAAATGGTGGATGTTGAAGCTGGAAGAAAATGCATTTGTTGCTGCATTTGATTTATTTTGTTTTAAATTCAGTGTTAGGTACGCAACAATTCCAGTTTTTTTTTTTTTTTTATCTGTTTACTTAGAGTGAAAAAATTATGTATATTTGGCAATCAAATGAATAACAAATAAGGCGATTTCCTTTATTTATCTTTTATTTTTGCATAATTTCCTTTATTTTTTAAATTTACTTTTGGGTTTCTTTGAAATTTGGGTTTGGGTTTTTGGCTTCCTTAATATCGAAAACACACACATAACGAGACTTAGAATTAGATCCTAATAAATAAATATTTAGTTAACCAAAGTTTTAGTTTAATTTTACGCATTAAGGATAATAAGCGTCTTAGGTACAAATATAAATAACTATTATGTTTCTGGATATCTTAACTTTACTTTATATAAAATATATTTGTCTGAAGCAACACCTAGTTTTATCTTCTATGGAAAACGCTTGCGTGTATGTGAAACAATTATTATCTTATTATAACTTTATGAAGGTGTAATTAAAAATGGCAACATTTCGGACAACATCTTTTATTGCTTATTTTATTAAAGTCGCACTGAGAAGCATTACAGGGGTTATTGGCGATGGACCGCGGGATTTTAAGACGTTGAGCTATTCACGATTTTCTCTTCACTAACCTCGGGGACTTTATAATAATTTGAATTGCATAAAAATACAATTTCTTTCCAACCCAAATGAAACATGATTAAGTAAATTAGATGAAGAAATAAATTAAGGATACTGAAATGTAAGTGAAATAGAAATGAAAAGAAAGAGGAGGGAGATAGAGGATCGTGACAGGCTGATAGATATTGATAAACTGGATTGAAACATCGTAATAAATCTTTTCTATTGAAGTGACTCCTAGTTAAAGAATTGAGATACAAATCTGATGTTATCGAGAAGGGTTTGGATTGGAACGAGTGATTTCGTAAGTTAAGACTTTATTATAAAAATATAAACTAAATTTGACCGAGTTAAAAGGGATTCGAGAGAATTCTAGAGAACCTAATTCTTTGGTAGTTAAGGTATTTTGTCTTGCTCTTAAGTATTTTCAATTGGAGTCTAGTTATTATTGACTATTTAATTAGGACGATAGATGGTAATAGAATTAAAGAAGGAAGGAAGGACGTCACAACTTTGAATCTCGATTAAGTGATAAGGATGACACCTGAGTTGGCACCTCCCTCTCCAAACTTCCTTTCCAGAGAGAGAACGTGGGACCTCGACCAGATTTAACGAGCTTAAACCCTATTACATAGCAGATCTTTAGTGGCTTCAGGACTAGAACCCACGACTAGACGAAAACAACGCCGGCCTCGAGTCCGCGACCATGACCACAAGGCTACCGTAGCCACGACAACATAAGAACAAAATATCAATTTGATTACAAACATAATTATTCTCTATTACTAAACATCATCAAACAAAAAAAAGTATAAATTGAAACTTCAATCATCTTGTATGGTTCTTGATTTGAGCATTGACAACTCAAATCATTTGTTGATTAAATGAAAATTAGTAAAACTGTACTTATTCAGAGATCAAACATCAGGTATTCTAATTAAAATCTCACATTTTTGTGAAAAATTTTGTATTTAAGTTACAGTAAATAATACTTAAAATGGGGATGAATGTCTTAAATTATATTTTTATAAAATTATTTTCACTTGAAAATTACTTATCTAAATAGTTTGCAACGATTTAAAAAAAAGTTTCGTTTTTCCAGTCATTGCATAGAAGGTTTTTTTTTTTTTTTTTTTTACCTTCTTTCCTTACGAGTTTTCCGTGGTTATTAGTTAATGAAGCGAAATGAGAAGGACCAAAGGAATAAGATAATTGAAACTCCCTATAGGTAAATTTTTTGCTTAATTATGGTAACTTCAAAATTTCAATTTACCTCTATTTAATGATGGTAAATGATAATTTTTTGTTTTAGAATTTAATGTGCATATTTATTTTTCCATCAGACAATTTCGTCACTCTTCAAGCCATTGAATGAAAACGTAAATATTCTGTTATGTTTTCTTTCCATTCCCCCAATCTATTTAATACTACATTCCCTATTACATAACATTTTTAGGGAAATTTCTTCTTTTTTTTTTTTTTTTAAGTAGTTACGCGGGGATGAGACATTTGTTGAAAGGTCTGTTCAAAACTGAAATCCTATCCCTGATTATTTAACGCGATATTCCCCAAACAAGTCCAGGAAGTGGACACTTTGCCCCTTGTCATCGGGATCTCAGCTACACAATAGAAACAGCGTTGTTGTAAGGTTGGCCGCATAACAACCCAGGCCGTCTGTCGAGTAGATGATGTCCCATTGTGTGCCCTCATCCCTCCCCGAGGGGAAAGGGGATGGTAATCCCCGACTTTATGATCCACCAGTGAACTCAATTGAAAAAGGGATTAACATCTGGAGGTGTTTAGCATTGCTGTCATTTTGACATTTACCTCAGTGTTTGATGGGAGGCCCAGAGGAAACAATCGTGCCAAATGATTTCATTGATGATACATTATATTTACTAGAAGGCTTTAGTGGTATATTTTGTTTCTGACACTTTATTGGTAATCCTCGAATGTAAGTCACTGTAGAAGGAATTTTTAACTATTTGTGGAAATGATACGAAATCTTTTATCACTCTCGTAAATAAAAGAATCACATTGTTTATTGAAAAGGGGGGATGCATTAACAGTAGATGTTTAAAGACTAAAATTCTTTAAATAAAAGAAAAATATAAATGAATCTTTGTGTAATAGAATTTAAAGTTTCCTGAGAAAAAATTCGGTATACAGAAATACATATTGAAAACATTTCATTATTTTCTTTACTGAAACAGTTATGTATGGTTTGAGTTTTTTTAAAGGTAAAAGAGACTTAAAGAAAGCTATCAAAGCAATTCATTTTAATAAATTTAAAAATATGTGCATGGGACGTAGAAATTTGCTTACAATGGTCAAAAAATTTAATGTTTGTGCACAAGAAACGAAATTTAAAAATTACTTATTTTTTGACCAAGTTTGTCATAATGTTTTTTAGCATAATATTTTTAAAGTAATGTTTTTTTTATTCAGAGAGGTAAAAAATTCTTCAGAAACGTTAGGAATAAATTTCAAGACATGTCATACAGTTTGGAATTATTCTATTATTCGCTTTCTTTATTGTTTTTGAATTAATGCATCTTCGTTGTCCTTATGCTTTTTAGTCTTTTCTTGATCAAAGATCAAAGCAATCATCCAATATGTTTGAGGATCCAATATATAACCAATAAATAACCGAGGGGGTAATAATCCACATTTAAATTCTCGTCCCCATGTGAGCATTGCTCGAATCTGAAAATTGTTCTATATATATAGAAATTTTGTTCGACACTGTTTTTATAATGAAAGCTCAATATTTTGGAAAATAGATCGATATATAGGGATTTTAGGTATATATAGAAGTCCGAAATATAACGTTTCAACTGTATTATATTTTGCCTCAATTCTGTAGATTTCAACTTGAAGTGTGAATACGACTTTTTTTCCAAATGCAATGTTTTTTCTTTTTGAAATATTTATATAATGATCAATAAATACTCGTAGAATTTCAGTTTAAATTCTGGTAAAATGTTCTGAATGCTGTGAATTTTAAATTTATAAGTTGTTAGTTCCCTTTAATTTTATTTTTTCTAAAATAAATAATACATAAGTAGTAGAATTTTTCAGGGATTCTAAATTTGAACCATGAAACATTTTCCTTCATTCATTTCGTATACTTATATAAAATTATTCCTTCAATCATTTTTTATATATTTATACTACATTATTCTTTCATTCATTTTTTATATTTATGCAACATTATTCCTTCGTTCATTTCTTATATTTATGCAACATTATTCCTTCGTTCATTTCTTATCTTTACTCCTATCAATTATTTTATAAACTCAAGCGCAATGCTCATAAATAATGTGCTTGATCTTTAACTACTAGATGAACAAAGCACAGAAAGATATAAAAAATATATATCACTACCCCCTCCCCCAAATTTGAAGTATTTAATGAAATATGAGAAACACTTAATTGAAACACTTATGTGTTGAGTAAACATAATTTTTAAAAAAGCAAACATTTATAAAACAAGTTTTTTTAAATGATCTCTCAAACAATGTTTATCTTTCGAAAATATCAATGTATTCATTGATTTTATTATGGGATAAAAAAAAAAAAGGGAATATTCCGCATACCTTAATTAAAATACATTATTGTTCTGACAAAACATATAAAATTCGTTAATCCACTGCAGAATCTATTTTTATTTAAATAAAAAAAAACTATATGCATAAAGTAGTTCTTTTGTCATGTATTTATTTAATTATGCCATAAATATTATTGATTAAAAATCAAGGAATAAAGTTATGAAAAATATAAAATATCGCTGAACTGCTAGATTAATAAAACTTTATACATGTTTTGGGTACTTTACGTAAGTGGCATCTATAGCAAAGAGAAATGAATTGCGATGAAAGCTTTATCGCAAAAATAATAATTTTACTTAATATTAATGAGTAATAAAATAACGTTAAAACGATCAACAAGACGGTTATAAGCTTGACAAGTATTTCTTGTGTTTAAATGATATGCAAAAATTGATAATGATTGTGGATAATGGAAATAATTTATGTATCAAATTTAAAACAGATGAGCTCATTTTTATAATGCCATCTATAATCGATTCCTTCAAAAATCAATTTCTTTCTCATCCCTGTTTTATGGGCCTATTTGGATTACTTTTTCTTGTACTCTAATTATTTTTATACACTGCTTTAATAGATCGTATCGTTTTTAGGGAAGTCAAATCTTATCGCCCAACCTAACGAAACCTAATTTATTCTTGTGGGAAACAGGCCCTCCAGTTGTTGTTATTGAAATTCACTGTTTCGTATTTCAATCATAAATTGAATATATCTTTCTCCCCGTCTACAATTTTTTATTTATTTGTTTTTTAAATTTATCAAGAAACGAGAACTCTGCAAGAAAAGACCGCAGGGTTAATTATTGAGCCATAAAATAAGGCAACAACGATTAATTAGATGATAATAAGTTTCAAATGTCTTATGTACGATTACACGATACACAAAAAGTTGATAATGACTGTGGGTAGTAAAAATAGTTCATGTATCAAATTTATTCCTTTTTTTTCAATGCTTTCTGCATTCAATTTATCTCTCATGATTCATTAAATAACTCTATTTTATGGACCTATTTGTATTAATTGCTTGTACATTAATTATTTTTATACACTGCTTTTACAAATCGAATTGTTCTTAGGGTAGCAAACTCTTATCGCCCAACCTAACGAAACCTAATTTATTCTTGTCTGAAACAGGTACTCCAATTTCTGCTATCGAAATCCGCGGTTTCGTATTTGAACCTTTAATTGAATACATCTTTCTTCCCGTCTACAAGTTTTTTTTATTTCTTTTCCGAAGTCTTTGGTAAAGAAAAGTGAGCTCTCATCAAGTGCAGGGAAGAGACCATAGGGTTAATCGCTGGGCCCACCCAGGTTAGTTTCAGGATATTAAAGTGAATAATGACGTTGTATCAAATGGCGAAATACATGCATCCAGTCACTCAGTAGGTTGAGACCACCCGAAGCACGACTTCGGTATTAACCGCTGAGCTTCACTTTATCAGATTCAATCCGCGCATTTAGCGAATTTCGTTGTCACGCTGAGACTATAAATAAACTAATGAATTGGGGAATTATTTGGTACGGCGATTAGAGTGGTCTGTAATTTTTGCAGACACATTAGTCTTCATCAGTTAGGAGTAAATGAAAAAAAGAAAAGCAAACCGGAAAAAAAAAAAGTAGTTCTTTTCTCGCAGAACGGATCTCATCTCACGATGTGAGTGGGGCGTTTTCTTTCACTGCCATCAGCTTTTGGATTGAACAAGTAGTTCGGGTATGAAGGAAACTTCTGGGAGATATACAGATTTCAATTTTTGTCTTTTCGATATATCTAGAAGCCAGATTCGTTTATCTAAATAGATTCATTTCTGAAATAAATCATTTATTATCACGACCGAAAAAAAAAGGTAAGGGCATTTAATAAAAACCTTTTAGTCACACTAACAGCTTTTTCATGTATATAAACGGCTACAATAAAAATTATCATTGAATCAACTTGATAATCAATACTTTATAGTGAGTGGGGCGTTTTCTTTCACTGCCATCAGCTCTTGGATTGAGCAATAGTTCGGGCATGAAGAAAACATCTGGGAGATATACAGATTTCAATTTTTGTCTTCTTAATATATCTAAAAACCAAATTCGTTTTTCTAAATTGATACATTTTTTATATAAATCGTTTATGACCTCGACCGAAAAAAAAGAGGGTATTTAGCGGTAACCTTTTAGATACCCTGACAGCTTTTTCTTTTAGAAATGGCTGATTTTAAAAAAAAAATTACCTATGTGTTAACTTGATTATCAATAAAAACTATATAGCAGTGGTTCTCGATCTTTTTTAAGTCGCGGAACACTAAACTCTGTTTTTCTTTTTTTCCTTTCCTTTTCTTTCTTTCTTTTTTTGCATGGAACTTTTTTAATACAACATAATCTTTGAAGCAGAGATGGTCAACCTTTATGTGAGTGAAATCAAGGACGCAATGGGGAAAAAAGGACATAGCTCACAAAAATAATTCCATTATTGAAGCGGAAAGAAAACGGAATCGTGTCGTAGGCGTATTGTGGGTGCAGGGTTGACTACCCCTGCTTCAAAATGTTATCATAATCAAAGAATAAAATGTTCATATTTATTGGGGCAAATATATTCATTTAAAAATCACTTGATGCTGCAACGTTTAAAAATGTTCACGAATTTAATGTGGCGTATGGACTAAGTAACATTGGCGTATTTCAGCTGTATTTGGTCGAATAAAGGATAATGCATCTTCTGTATTTTATTTTGTTTTAACATAAAAACCATAAATGAAAAATCCTGAGATATGACTGAAAATAATAATATTGTGATTCGTGTTTCCTTTTTCTAGATCTCGATATTCAACTACTTAAGAATTTTTCAGGAGTATTTGAGTTTACCCACTGTCATTCGGATTCTCAAACACAAACACTAATTTACATTTCATTGATTTTTCTTCAGCTACTATTTTTAAATGCGCTTTTGATTTTCTCTCATAACACTTGAAATAGTTTCACATAGCACCAGAGTTCTGCGGGTCACGGACTAAGAAGCAAGCTTATATAATGCTAATAGGTTATACTTGTTATATTTTGTGTAATTATCGGTTCAGTTATAAAAGAATAATTTGTAAAAAATATGTTTTAAATGGGTTTTAATAAATACGTTCCTGTTCAAAGAAAACGAAAATCGATTTATAAAGTTTGCTGTAGTATGATGAAGACATTCTAACTGATTTTTTAATATTTCTTTTTCTTTTTTTTTCATAGTGTGATATATTTGGCTCTTTTATTCCTTTAACTTGATGTGACTTACTCGATTAAATTTTTAATTTCTCAGTTCGTTTCAATTATTATTATTATTTTGACTCATTGAACAAATTGCATCCTAATAGACCCACAAAAAATTTATTTACTCCATACTTTACCAGTTTAGAGCCAGACTCTGAGTAATTTATTAAAATAGTACTCAACTGTATGATATATATACAGGGTTGTTCAAAACTGTTCAGCTTTTTTCAAAATTCCATATTTTCATAAATAAACGACACAGAAGAACAAATAATACATACATGCAAAGGGAAAACATCGTTTTTTTACACGTGTTCGATATAACTTTCTCTTTAGTTACACGCTTGATGTCACAATTCAGTATATAAATTCCTCCTTAGCACGTCGTAACGTGTCTATGGAAATTGATTGTACAGCAGCAGAAATCGTTTGTTTAAATTCACATAAATGTGTGGGTAATAGTGGAGCATACACTTTATCTTTTACAAACCCCAAAAAGAATAAATTGTATCGGGTGACATAGGTGGCCAGTAAAATAACATCAAGTCATCTGGTTTACTGCCACCGATCCGGCAACCAGGTAACTCCAAGAAAGCTTTTGAAACAGCTTTCGTGAAATAGCTTCAAGAAGAACACACGAAGGCCTTCTATTGTTCTCAGTAAAATACTTCCGCATTTTTTCTTATATTTATGTGGCCACGTTTGTCTAGTGGTCATGGTCGAGGACTCGCGGCCGCTGGCTTTCGTCGAGTCGTATTTTCGAGGCTATACGTCACAAAAGACCCACCTTGTAGCCAGATGATGCATGTTAAGTCTGTCGTTATTCAAAGTCCTCCTGATGGATTTGTGTGGAAGTTAGTAGAGGGAAGTTCCAGATCAGATGTCTCCCTCGTCACTTAACCGAGGTTCAAAATTACAAGGTCCATCGTCGATAGCCCTCGTGTTGCTTAATTCATGTTTATTCAACTAACACCAAACCTTTATATTCATGTATGACTTATCATTCTGTGTTGTTTGTTTTTGAAATCGAACACACACACACACATATATATAAATATATATATATGTGTGTGTGTGTGTGTGTGTGTGTGTGTGTGTGTGTGTGTATGCTTACTTTTTGCTCTTTATATAAGATGTGTTCTAACATGCATCTGTCTTGTGAAAGATTTATTTTGTGTTATTCTTTTTTTATCTATGAAGACTTAATAGACTCTGAATTGGTCATTATATACAATTTAAAGTTTTCCGGAATTCATTCTTTATTTCCTGCTGCCTCATCAGTAATTGACTCGAATATGTGTCTTTGTTGGTTTTACTCTTTCCGTTTCTTCGCTTTGTATGAAAATAAATTTTTGAGGTCATATTCAAATTAATCAATTTACAACCTACTTCCTTGAGAAACTAAAAGTATTTATAATAATTGTAATACTGTGATAAAATCATCAACATTGGGAAAATAAATATTATACAGTGGTACCTTAATTATAAATGCAACTTGCCATATAGTTTATAGCAGGAAAGTAACCATTTCCTAATTAAAAAGTTGAGATACCATTTTATAATCTAAACTCTCTCTCTCTCTGTTTTTATATATAACACATGGATCAATAAGTCCCGAGACTAACATTGAAAACAACATTTTTTTTGCAAAATTTTTTTTTATTCATCAACATAATCACCTTTTAGGGTGATACAATCGTTCCAACGCTTTTCCAATTTTTCAATACCATGTTTATAAAAAAAATTATCTTTCGCTTCAAAATAAGCTTCAGTTTCAGCGATGACCTCCTCATTTGAGCCAAATCTTTTTCCCTGGAGCATTTTTTTAAGATCAGCAAAGAGCCAGTAGTCAGTGGGGGCTAAATCTGGCGAGTATGGGGGGTGGGGAAGCAGATCAAAGCCCAATTCGTTCAATTTTGCCATTGTTTTCATCGACTTGTGGCAGGGTGCATTGTCTTGGTGAAAAAGGATTTTTTTTTCTCTGCATGTGCGGTCGTTTTTTGCGATTTCCTCCTTCAAACGCACCAGCAAGTCAATATAATAATCACTGTTGATCGATTTACCTTTTTCGAGGTAGTCAATGAAAATCACGCCATGCGTATTCCAAAAAACTGACGCCATGACTTTGCCAGCTGACTGCTGCGTTTTCGGATGCTTCGGACGGCTTTCGCCAGCTGTGCGCCACTCAGATGACTGCCGCTTCGACTCTGGAGTGTAGTGATGTATCCATGTTTCGTCCATGGTCACGTAACGACGCAAGAAATCTTTTTTTGTTGCGAGTAAATAGCGATAAACAGCTTTCTGAATCATCGACTCGTTGCTGTTTTTGTTCCATCGAAAGCAATCGCGGCACCCACTTGGAAAAAACCTTTTTCATGCTCAATTTTTCATGAAGGATAGTAAATACACTTCCATATGATATCTGTGTCATCTCAGCAATCTCACGGAGCTTCACTTTACGATCTTTCATTATAATTTTTGTCACTTCACTCACATTTTCCGGTGTAACGGCTTCCACAGGTCTACCCGAGCGTTCCGCGTCATTTGTGTTGGTACGACCACGTTTAAACTCGGCAAACCACCGACAAATCGTTGCCTTTGATGGACAAGAGTCCGGGTAACATTTTTCAATCCATTGTTTCGCTTGCACGGTGTTTTTACCCATTAAAAAACAATGTTTTATCAGAACACGAAACTCGGTTTTTTCCATTTTTTAAACAAACTACAAAACGACTTTACTCCAACCTCGATAACTCAGCTGTTTCTGGTCCGATCGACTTAAAATTTTGACACGTTTTAAGCAAAGGTCAGTACTCTAGAAAGACCTGGTTACTGGTTTACTACGAGTGCCATCTCTGGGTTAGTCTCGGAACTTATTGATCCATGTGTTATATATATATATTGGTACGCATTCCAAGTAACTTTTAGTTCGATACATTAATATCGAATGTAGTCAATTGCCTCTATTTAACCAGCTAAATTCATGGCAAAGATTAAATAGAACTAAATCTTAAAATGCACTGTAACAAACATTTCAGTCACTCTTGTTAAAGGTTCCAGGAATGTGAGGAATTGTGGAATACCATACCTAAGACTCTTTGTGTTTGCGATATATATCCTTTCATATTATTAGTAGAGCTTAGATTTTTCGTGTGCCTTATAACGATATATTTTAGTAATTCTATAGAACTATAAAAGTAACTTTTTTTTTTCAAAAAGTTTTTTATTTCTTCTTGGTTGAATATGGACATGATTTGTGAGATATACTTGCATTTTGGCACCATTTTAAAGAAAACTATTACACAATACAGTTCCATTTTTTATGCTTCTATAAAGCGTACTTATGCATACAGTGATCAAAAAAAATTCTAAGTAATATCTAAATTTTAAGAAATAATTATATTTTACTTAAAGAAGAGAGAAAAAAAAATAAAATTTCCAAAATTATAAAGTTCTACAATTGTTCAAAGAAAATATACAGTAATATCATTCAAAAAGTTGGTCCATTATTTTTTGTGCGTTTTGCTTATATATGAAGAATGAAATACTTTGAGTACTTATCAGATATTATTTTTAAGAATGGAATCTAAATACAAATACTGTCACGTAGATATTGAAGCAGGTTGAATTGAACACACAATAGAAAATGAATAAAGAGATTTATTACCAGACTAAGAGCGTCTACACTTGGCTGCGAGAGCTCTCTCTCTGACTGAGAACACATGGGTTTATATATAACATGGAATATTCTAGAACACTGTTTTGGAAATGTAAAGAACATTCCGGAGAGTTTTAGAAATTACGAAAAAAAAAAAAAAAAACAGGAACAATTAATGTTGCCAGCACTGGGTTTTGAACCCGGAAACTCTTATTATGTAGCCGAGCGCTTTACCTCTGCGCTATTGTTACTTGTAAGCTTTGTGGCGAAGTATCTAAAAATCAGGTTCATATTCAACTTTAAGGGAAATAAAATCTTTTTTACTAAATAAATACTTTTATAGTTCAATAAAATAATTAAAATCTCATTATTAGGCACGCAAAAAAACTAAATGCAGTAACAAATAATCTGAAAACAAAAATGCCTCAAAAAAGAAATTCGATATTTCCTTTTCGGTATTTCGGTATTCCTCCGCGTGTTCTGGTACTCTTAATGCTTTTCAAAGGTCCCGACCAAAATTATTAGATCCTTATCAGGAGTATGAATTTCTAATTAGTAGTGATTGATTTCTTATTAGTAATTGACCCTTTCGTATCAAATCATAGCTAAAATTTTATTGTCAAGATTAGAATTTTATTTTTGGTCGTGCACAATTTATTTTTATATAACATTAAAATGTATTAGAATAATAATGTCCTCGAGCGGGACTGAAAATAAGCAGGTTGAACCAGATAAAATTTTTGATATATTGAGACTGAGGAGTGAACTAAGTATTTTTTTTGAAATTTCATAGAGATTTTATCTTAAGAAATTACTACGAAGAAAATTTTATGCTCAATATTTAGAACAACTTAGAAGAACTTGATTAATTCTCCACAGGTTTATCATCTGTCAAATATTAATAATTAGTAATTAGTCCTATTCCATTAAAATTATTAGTGCACCCAAGGCATACATGATTTTCAAAAAGCAAAACTGATTCCAGTGTTAGTGCCAATCACGTTCTGTAGTCTAATGTACTATTTGTAAGGAATAAACATTAAAAATTCAATAAGGGATTAATTTTAAAACTAATTTAAAAATGAATGTGCATCTCCAATTTTTACCATCTATTTGATAATATGAGTTTAATAAAATTGGTTATTTTGATTTTTGGGGGTATTTTGAAAACTTGAGCAGGTTTTGTCAAACATACATTTTTTCTTTATTTTTACTTTTGTATTTTTTCATACGATCCAGTTGTGAACTACATATTTACATATACCTCTATATAGTTTTTTCATGCATTTCTTCAGATACAAACTTACAAATTTGTCTTCTAAAATCTTGTTATTAAACCTTTTTAATATGTGTGTGTCAAGTAATTAATATAGAATGTCACATTGCACAGAGGAATGCAATTACTTTCTCGCCATGTTCTTTGTTAACAAATTTAAACGGTTCCACCCTCACTAAAAGTCTTTTCTTGTATGACCTTCAAATTCAATATATTGAACGTGCTTCTTCTAATGTTAGGCAATTATGTATTTTTCCACTTCTTTTGTTTCACAGTTTCTAAGAGTGTGATTGATGTTTGCTCAAATTTTGGATTTTTCAGGTAATTTTTATACCTTTCTTCTTTGTTTTTAAGGAACAATGTATCATTATTGATAAAAGAAGGAACTTGTGGTAAATCAATATCAGTAAAAGTTTTCGATGTTTAACAAATCTGAACATTTTTCATCAAACTTTCGTGTCTCGTTTTTTACATATTTTACAACTAAAATACTAGATGCTTCCTTTTTTCATCTTATTAATTATCTCTCTCTATCTGCAGTCTGCATATATATATTCAAATTATATAAGCGCTGCAGATAGTATTGGATATGTATTAAAGAATATTTTTACAAATAAGGAGAAAATATAAAGCGTTAAAAACAAATAGATGTCATGAAAAGCTAAATTTACTTGGTTAATATAGTTGAAGAATGATTTTTTAATAACTTCATTCGAACCTCTGCGGTCTTAGAGATTAGTTTTCTTTCAGTAACTATTCACACAAATACATATAATATAAAAAAAAATAGGAATATCCCTTTGAGACAGCGATAAATTTTTTCTCAAAATACATTAAAAAATATAAGAGAAGCAAATGTATTTTTTTCCTTGAAAGATTGTTCCATTAAGTAGTATGCTTATTACTTGCTGAATACCTGGTTTTAAAAAATTTTAAAGGAAAAATTTTCTGTAAAATGAGTGTATTTACGTAAAAAAATATCATTTTTTTTAAAATCATACATCAAAACCATTCAGGAGCTTAATATCCTAAAAATGTTATAAATCATAATATAGTATATAGCGCTAAATCATATACAGAAGTGCTAATGAAAGAAATGTATTTTTTTGTTTTTAAATATCATAATGAAGTCTCTATCACTACAGTGATTTATAAAATTATAATGTGTTGTGTGTCACATTAAATTTTTTGTAAATGTTTATTTTGGATATAAAAAAAACAAATTCAAATTTAATAAAACTATCGCAGGGAATATTATATGTTAAAGTGAAAACATAGTGTAATAAAATTAATTAACATTAATTAACTGATGGTAACATATACCATATTATTTCAAAAATATAAAGTCCCCTTCTTTATACTGTGAAACTTAAATGAGCTTATGATCAAAATTAGGAGTAAATTTATACTTGGAAAACGTTGTAATAAGAAGTCATCAAAATATTCCCTCCTCTATCTGATACACACACACACACACAC